>JAJOOR010010377.1:0-42476 GCA_036250505.1 Solanum acaule | reverse complement strand
TTTTGGGGGGGGAGGGGGGTAGAGGCGGGGCGGGTGTAATCCAAACTTTCTTCTTCGTTTATGCTTGTCTCGGATAGGTATAGTTAATGGATTTCAAGTTGGGAATGTGGGTTATCACCACATTTAAGGTGTATATGTTGTGTATATATATATATATGTATATTGTATATATAGATTTGTACAAATATGAATATTTTAAGTACGCTGATGCGCCTTGAAATTATAACACATCTTATATTTTTTAGGGAAAAGGGTCAAAAATATATCTGAACTTTAATCGAAATTGTTGTTACAATACCGAACTTTGGAAAGGACCTTTTACCCCTCTGCACTATTTAATAGTGTATTTTAAAGGTATATATATGCTTACATGGACATCATAATAAATAGTAATGTGTCCACGTGGGCACATATATACCTTTAAAATACACTATTAAATAGTGTAGGGGGTAAAAGGTCCTTCATAAAGTTTGCTTTCATAACAACAATTTCGGTCAAAGTTGAAGTATTTTTCAGACCCTTTTCCCTATTTTTTACTTGAAGTTGGTTTTAATTGTTGTTATGCTTGTTATATTGAATTTTTATGTTAAAATGTTGTTTCGTAGGTTTTAGGTCCAAATGGTAAAAAAAATGAAAAAGTATAGCAAATTTCCAAATTTTAGGAAATTTACGAAAACACTAACTTGAGTATTCTTGATCAGCCAATAGTTCAAGTTGGAGTAATTAGGGTTTTTCTCTTTTGGGGTAATCCAAACTTTCTTCTTAGTTTATGTATGTCTCAGATAGGTATATTTGATGGATTTTAAGTTGGAAATGTGGGTTATCACTAGAGGTATATTCAAAATTCAAATTCTATGGGTATAAGGTTATAAGCATAACTCATTATATTTTTAAGGGATAGTCATCAATATATATCATTCGGCCATTTGATTTATAAAAAATGATTGAAGTATACACTATATATATTTGATCGTATATGGTGTGTATGAATTATGTATATGCATGTATATTATATGTATAGGTATGCATATTATATGTATGGTGATGCGTCTTCAAACTACAACACATCTTATGTTTTTTACTTGAGGTTTTAATTGTTTTTTATACTTTTTTTATTGATTTTTATGTCAAAATGTTGTTTTGTAGCATTTAGTGTCCAAATGACCAAAAGATGAAAACTATAGCAAATTGTCAGAATCTAGGAGATTTATAGTCGCACTTATGATCACAGATCAATTGACGGATCACAAAATAGATCATGACAATAATTAGAGAGTACGTCAAACATAAGTCTACAAAAGATGATTAAATCAGGAAATAACATACAATCATGAGTCCAATCTATGGCTTGTACATTGAAAAAATGATCAAAGATGTCAAACTATATACTCCCCCAATGTATCTCTGACTTTATGAATGGTTAACAATGATGCTAAATGATTTCGGGATCTAAAGTATATTATTTGATTTATAGGTCGTGAGTCCAATCTACGGCTCATATATTGAAATGATTTAATCCAATTTTATGAAAAGGATAAAAGGTATCAATGTTATGAAAGGACCATAGGTATATCCTAGTTTATGTTTATGTGTTTGAATGGGTATCAAATTTGACAAAGAAATAAAGTTTTTTTAAAATTTGTGATTTAAATAAGTCATCGATATTTTTCTGAGTATAAATAATCTCATTAAGGATGACATATGTATTTTAAATTTAAATTATTATTAAACATCGAAAGATTTCATTCTTTTTGGATTTAACTAAAAAAAGAAGGGAAAATTATATGAAATAGCAAATTATTAATTCAAATTAAATGTTATAGCCATAGTTTCATTTATTTGTAATTCGCAGTAAACATTTCATATTTTTTGTCATCCCATTTGTATACCGAAATATACAAATAGACTCATTCGGTATACATATGTGTTGTATAAAAATTAATCGCAGGACCCATTTGTATACCGAAATATACAAATAGACTCATTCAATATACACATGTGTTGTATAAAAATTAATTGCAGGACCCATTTGTATACCGAAATAAACAAATAGACCCATTCAATATACATATGTGTTGTATATATGTAGTAACTTTGTTTATATACAATTACTATGTTTTAGTTTGTATACCGAAATATACAAATACAGATTTTTATGTATATGCATACTAAAATATATAGATTAATAGCCATAGCAAACATAAAGTTTGCTATGGAGCGCAATTATACAAACTATACATATAACATATAAATATGATTCATGTGTTTGCTAAACCTAAAATTTACTCAAAGAAGAAAAGGGTGTCTCAAAAATTAAACGAATGGAGTATATGTTATATGTTTTGGGAGTAATATTTAGTTAACGAAATTGTGTTTTATGCGTGTGAAATTTCCTAAACTACTATGTTGATGTATATCATTCCACTGGTTGGACGATTTCTTATGATTCTAATGTTAGCATAATTTTTTTAAAAAAAATTGGACTTCGCAGTTATAGCGTAAGTCTAGGGTTGTCATGGTTATGGTTAAAAAATCAAACTGAATCGTAATTTGAACCAAATCTAAAAACTCTGATAGTTGGTGTGATTTGGTTAGGTTTGGTTTTAAATTTTGAAAATCGGTACTATTTGGTTTGGTTTTGATTTTACTAAAAAAAACCGCAAAAACAACCAAAGCGAACTGTGAAATTGTATATATAAATTTTATAATTATTTATACATTATTCATAAATAAAATATAAATATTTTGTTAAATTTTAATTAACTTTAGTCTTAACTTAATCATTTTCTCAAGTCCAACACTTCAATTTTAGCCCAACTATTAAAACCCTAAGACCAAGTCCATCAAAATCTATTACTTTAATCTTTACCTACCCTACATCACATTAGATAGTCACACTTTCTCTTAATTGAATCAGTTTATTCGTGTAATAATAATTCTAGTATTGCTTAATTGAATCCATAATAATTTTCTTGTGGATTGTTTATGTATTAGGTGATTGTGTCTATCGAGACGCATATACTCTCAACAAATTTAATTTATTACTTTCAAAATGAAAAAATAAAAATATCCTAACCAAACCGACTACAACCAAACTGACAGTTATTTTTTTCATTTGATTTGGTTTGGTTTTAAAAATTTTAAAACCGACTAAATTAATCTGATTTTGATTTTAACCAATAATCGATCCAAAATGAACTATGAACACCCCTAAACGCAACTAGTCCTTCTAGTTGATGTTATATTTTTCTTAATAGCAAAGTACGTTTTTCCTATTATAGTCAAGTTACATCGAAGTCTTAAGACAATTTTTGTCATAATTGAGGTTAGATTTAGACATGCGCATGCATGATTCAGTTTGAATTGATTCTGAGGTAAAATCAATACCAAGCTAATTTAAGTTTCGTAATTATTAAAATTAAATCAAATTAAATATAATTTATATTCATCGATTTGATTGTTGTTGGTTTGATTTGATTTTTTAAAAATAATTTAGAAACATAATGATATTTCACCATTTTTCTATCTTATAATTCGTTAATAACTTTTGTGGTAGCTATAAGTTTCTTGAATAATGGAGAAAATGTCTTATGATCAAGTGAATAAACTAATTTGATAAGAAATACAAAAATATATATTGGTAAATCTCATAGTCATTTATTTGAATAAATGAGTTTGAATTCATGACTTCTTTATTAAATGAACTTAAAGTGCAAAGTTCAGTAGCTTATTAGAAATAAATATATTTTTTTAATAAAAAAGTATATAAAGTATTTAAACTTAATTACAAAAAATATATATTATATATAATTATCAAATTTGTGTATATAACTTATTGATTTGATTCAATCTTTTAGCTACTTCATTAGGATTGGTAAGGTAAGACCTACCGAAATGACCGGTCTTTAGAGTTCGGTTGCACAATGTACATTCAATTTCTAAAAGACACAGTAACACCTTCCTAAACTATAATAGAGTGAATGATCAAGGAGGATAAAAAAATCTAACATGAGTGTGTTTCTTCACCTTTTTCCCAAAAAAATCAGTTGAAGCTTGTTCACGCCTAATGGGGGCTCTTGCCTCCAAAGGAAGTTGATTTTCATCAAAAAATATTTGGTGCTCTTGTATGGTTGTAAAATACTAAGCTAGAGCACTTGCTGTTGGAAAACTATATGCATAACGGAAGCATACCATAATCTTACTGCTTACATGAATAATAGATAACCAAATTGTTTATGTTAGAACACATAAACTTGCTGAAAGTTAATTCGATAAATACCTCTTGAAGCGTGAGCAAATACCTTCAAGTGAATCCTCAAATTAGACAGACCTTCAAGCGAATCTACAAGATAGACAACAACTATGATCTTCTACAGTGATCCCAAGTTCACATCTGAACTCTCTCAATACTTGGGTGGGCAAGTATCGTATAGAGAACCTTCAATCTTTTTTCTAGGTTAGGAGAATCCCTATTTATAGGGATTTCTTCCCGGTCCCAAAAAAAGAGAAGAAAACCCACGCTTTTCTTAAAACAAGAAAACTAACGTGCATATCCCTTTTCCCCCTTAGAAATAGGATTCTGAGTTTTAGTTAAATATGGGCACTGTAGGGACCACAAAATTAATTATTGAGGCTTCCTATTATGAAAATAATTCCAAATAATTAATTTGAATTATTCTTACCATAATAAATTACAAATCATTCCACTAGAAATTCGTAATTGCACTCCTTTATTTATATTTCGAAATTCCCCATTAAACACTTATGTAATTCCCCATGTTAAGATTACAGATATTAATCAATAAATTAAATTACTGGTGAATTTAATTTAATGATTAATTTCTTTTAGAGCACTACTTAACTTATTTCATGTGTCGGATTCATAAATCCACTTACAAGGTTTGACACGATGAAAACTTATAAGTTTCTCATAAAGACATATCAATCAATCTCTATAACGAGACATGAATTCCATCAACTAACTTATTATTTCACCAATATTATTATCATCCAATCTACCCGGCATATTGACTCATCTCAGAATCTCACATTTAAATAAATCAAAACGATAATTAATATATACAGATCATAATAGTTATATCAGGATTAAGAATATAAGTACATTTAATAGTCTAGAGAATATGTTTTTGTCAGCCAGTCTAAAACAACTATCTCTACTCGGTCCCGTTCAATACATACAAAATGCACTAGCACAAGAAGTTGGAACTATACCATTCTCATAATCACGATAAATTACATATAATCTTGTGCTACAATCGTACCGATGGCATGTCCAATTTTCATTGTAGATTGTGAACAAAAAACTTCATACTTATAAGAACCGATGATTTAATCTTCTGTGTATAAGCTAAAACTCTACACACTAAATCATCTACTATATAAGTAAACATACACCATAAACGAATATATGATCTATTAAAACTGAATAAATATTTATTCTATAATAAATATCATATCTTAACATATGGTTAATAGTATATATCCAACACTTGCATATCTCAATGCTTTCTCTATAGCAATATGTAATAGTAATGTTTCTCTAATGCATCTTCTTCTGGATGTTTTCAATGATCATTTGAAGTTTTTCAAGACACTTGAATGTATTAGCATCAAATAAAGTTTTACTTCAAGCCTCAAAAAGTATTGGTTACAACACCAACTAATATCAATTAGCACAGCTTAAGTTTCAGTACTAAAATTGTTAGTAACATGCATCCAGGGGCGGATCCACATAGACTCCTTCGGGTGCTCGAGTACCCATTAACCTCATATTAGAATATATATATCTGTGTAGAAACTAAGAGGTATTTGTATAAAATTAATATAGAGCACCTAGTGAACAAATGGTTTGATTGGTGTAATGCCTCTTGATGAGTGCTTAAGGCTCTTTTGGTGATTCTTAGTCTGAGTTCGAATCTCACTTTAAACATTTTTTATATATTTTTGACTCCGCTACTTTCAAAACACCCAAAATCTTAAAATATTAGATCTGCCACTGGTAACATCAACTAATACAAATTAGCATAACTTAAGTTTCACTGAAATTATTAGTGTAGAATAGGGTGTTATTCGCAAAATCCATAAGCATATATGTCTCCATTTATATACCTAACAATTACTTTGGCTCTTGCTTTGTTGATTAGAGGCATAAAACTTTCATATGTGTTGAGCTTCCAATTATTAGACAAAGATTTGTTCCAACTGACTAGCAAATTACTGATCATGGGCTTAGCTTGTAGTATTCCATTATATATATGCTTTAATTGCAATATCATTCTCTACCAAAAAATAGTCTTTGTTTCATCTCTACCCAAATCTTGTAACAAAAACAATTGAAATTCAAATTATGAGTAAATCTGTCACGCCCCGAGGCTACCCCCTGGACGCAACACGGGACCTAGGATCACGAGTGACCCCAAGCTAACCCTACTGGCATAATCATAAGCATACTAAAGACAACTGAAACAATAAATACTGCGCGGAAGCTAAATCATGTAAAACTGAAATGATGGGAATATCCATATACTAAATCTGAATAAAGATAACTGAAAGTTTGAGTACAAAATAAAAGTCAAACTCTAAGACTAAAGCTGAAACTAACTATGTCTGAAATAAAGCCTCTACTGACTAGAAATACTGGGACATGCCCCAGCTAGATCTAGCAAAACTGAAGCTAAAGCTAAAAACGATAAAGATAGTCATGTCACTAGTCCTCGAAGAATGAGGACTCACCACTGATGCTGTTGAACTGAAGATCGAGAATTGATCTATGCGTGATCTGACTGCTGAGGACCTGAACCTACATTACGAGAAGATGTAGCACAGAGTATGCGTCAGTACTTGAAAGGTACAGAGCATGCAGGATATAATAAAACTGAATAATAACATAACTGAACAAGCAATAAGACAATAGTCTAATATGAACATGATAAGGATACTAAAAGTATTATACATGACTACTGAATGCAATGACCAAGTTTATAACATGCTAAGACTAATTATTGAACTATACTGATAACATGGTCAATGTAATAGAATCTGACTAAACTGTAAGGGAGCTATTAATAACCGACATAAAATCACATGAGCTAAATGTGGAGTCCGATGTATACACCCCATCGAGAGGACCCAATATACCTTGATAAAGGTATAGAGGCATGCTGGCGTGATCACTAAAATGATGCCCACAGAGGGGACTTACAACCTACGGGGCACGTAGTTCTGGGACTTGAGGGTGACTGACCCTAGTCCACTCGGTATCAAGCTTCCCATATGATTAAGTAATTAACACTTTATGACTAAAATGTTGTAATACTGGATAGCTCAAAACTGACATGCAAACTGAGAATGCAACATTAATATACTGATAATAATGCATTCGAAAACTAAGGCATGTTCATATGTAACTGAATTAACTGACCTAGCGTGTGTAATTCATGAACTAAAAGAACTACATAGTTAGGGTTCTGAGTTTATGCATGAATCTGGGCAAAACAATGCTACAACATGATAATATGATTTGGTTTATTCTAACAGTTAAAAACCCAACAATTCTAACATCCAAGAAACCCTAAGTCTAGATAACATTAAGGGAATCAAGATTCTGACTGAAATCTAGGGACCTAATGGGTGAAAGGAACCCACTAGTGAAATCCCACATACCTGGTGATGAATTCCACGTAGAAATCTTTCGATTTCGAGGCTGAAACTGAAGAAACCTTATTGCGTCCTTGAACTAGGGTTGCTCGACCTCTTTCTCCTCTAACGCTCTTATTTTTCTAAGTTTTGATGAATGATTTGACTTAGGTAAGTTCTAGTTATGTTTCTAGGTTAAAACTGACAAAAACCACGTAGTTTAGGGGTTAAACGACGTAGTTTAGGTATCCAACGAATAGGGGAAAAGACCGAAATAACCTTACTTAAAAATCTGACGGGGCTAACCACAACCACTTTCACAGACCGTGAAAAGGACCACAGACCGTGGGATCGGTCGTGGTCTTTAGCCTGGAGTTAGAGGTTCTGGAGTCTGGTCCACGAGCCACTACCATGGCCCGTGTGGAGGACCGCGGACCGTGAAGGTCCCCGTAGTCCTCACTTGGGCTGAGGTTTGGAGGCTTAGATCTGGGGCCTACTGGATGGTCTTCACGGATGCTACCACGTCCCGTGTGGAGGATCACGGACCGTGAACCCTGCCGTGGTTCACTGGTTCAAGTAAATTTCTGAAATTGTTTTCTAGGTCTGGTTTTCGAGATTTTACAATATCTCCCTCTTGGGAACATTCATCCTTGAATGAAGACTAATCTAGATGAAATGGAGGGAAAGAGCTGCAAACCCTACCACTAAGTATTGGAAACTGATTTCTGACTGAACTGAGTTCCTTAGAACATGCAAATACACTGAAAATGCAAGTACAAATTGAAGGACAAGATGCTAAGATTGAAACTGCGCATGAATGATTGAAAAGCGGAAGAGGAACTATTACCTCAAGCTGGATTGGAATCGGAAGGAGAGAGGTGAGGATACTTGGGCTTCATGGTTGCATCTGCTTCCCAAGTAGCTCCATCTACGGACTGACTCCTCCACAAAACCTTAACTGAAGCGACTTCTTTGTTTCTCAACCTTCGAACCTGACAATCAAGAATTTCAACTGGTACCTCTTCATAAGTAAGACTATCCTTCACAGCCACGATTTCTAAAGGTACAATAGATGCTGGATCACCCACACACTTCTTCAACAACGAAATGTGAAAGACCGGATGCACTGCTGCTAGTTTTGTTGGCAACTCTAACTCATAAGCCACTTTACCAACCCTCTTCAAGATCTTGTAAGGGCCTACATATCTAGGACTGAGCTTCCCTTTCTTTCCAAATCTCGTCACCCCTTTCATGGGTGACACTTTCAGGAAAACCCAATCATCAACTTGGAACTCTAATTCCCTTCTCCTTACATTTGCATAGGACTTCTAGCGACTCTGGGTTGTCTTAAGTCTATCTCTAATGAGTTGTACTTTCTCCATAGTATCATGAACTGAATCTGGTCCTATCAAGGCTTCTTTACCTACTTCAAACCAACCAACTGGAGATCTACATCTACACCCATACAATGCCTCATAAGGGGCCAACTGAATGCTGGAATGATAGTTATTATTGTAGGCGAACTCTATAAGAGGAAGGTGATCATCCCAACTACCCTTGAAATCGATCACACAAGCTCTCAACATGTCCTCTAAGGTATGAATGGTATGCTCTGCCTGACCATCCGTCTGCGGATGAAATGATGTGTTAAGGTTAACATGAGTACCAAGACCTTTCTGAAATGACTTCCAGAAATGAGAGGTAAGCTGAGGACATGTATCTGAGATGATAGACAAAGGAACCCCATGTAACTTGACTATATCATTAATGCAAAGCTTGGAGTAGTCCTTCGCCGAATCTATAGTCTTGTCCGCCAAAAAGCGTGAAGAATTAGTAACTCTATCAACTATCACCCAAATAGAGTCATGTTGTCGGTGAGTACGAGGTAAACCTGTGATGAAGTCCATATTGATCACTTCCCACTTCCAAGTAGGAATGTCGATCTCTTGAGTCATACCTCCAGGTTTCTGATGTTCTACCTTGACTTGCTGGCAATTGGGGCACTTAGCCACAAAATTCGTTATATCCCTTTTCATATCATTCCACCAATAGACTTCCCGCAGATCACGGTACATCTTAGTAGCGCCTGGATGAATAAAATATCTGGAGTTATGGGCTTCTACAAAAATCTGTTGTCTCAACTTACCCACTTTAGGAACACATAATCGACCATGATAGCGAAACACACCATCTCCCCCTTGGGAGAAAACCTCAACCCTCTGCTGGTGGATTGCACCCTTTAGTTCAAGAAATATCGGATCACTATCTTGCTTTTCCTTAACCTCCACTACCAAAGAAGCTTCTAACCCATTCTGAACTGTTACACCACTATCTGATATGCTTATAAGACGAACTCCTAGGCGAGCAAGTCTGTGAACATATTTTGCTAGTTCCTTTCTTTCTTCCTCAACATGCGATACACTATCCATAGATAGTCTGCTAAGAGCATCTGCTACCATATTTGCCTTACCAGAATGGTAATGCACACTTATATCGTAGTCCTTGAGAAACTCAAGCCATCTCCTCTGGCGAAGATTCAACTCTTTCTGGGTAAACACATACAGAAGGCTCGTATGGTCTGTGAACACATCTACGTGAACACCATACAAGTAATGTCTCCAAATCTTAAGTGCAAACACCACTACTGCAAGCTCGAGGTCATGAGTTAGATAGTTCTTCTCATGCACCTGAAGCTGTCTAGAAGCATAAGCTATAACCTTACCTCGTTGCATCAACACACAACCTAGGCCGACTCTTCACACATCACAATAGATCACATAACCATCTGAACCCTTTGGTAGAGTCAAAACAGGAGATGTAGTCAACCTAGTTTTCGGTTCCACGAAGCTCTTCTCACAATCATCTGACCACTAAAACTTGACCTTTTTCTGAGTCAACGACTTGGTCAATGGAGAGGCTATGGATGAAAATCCTTTCACGAACCTTCTGTAATAACCCGTTAGACCCAAGAAACTTCTGATATCTGTAGGAGAGGTGGTCTGGGCCATTGTTTCACTGTTTCTATATTCTGAGAATCCACTCGGATCCCTTCGCTAGACACAATGTTACCAAGGAAAGCAACATATTGCAACCAAAACTCACATTTGCTAAACTTAACGAATAACTGGCGGTCTTTGAGAGTTTGCAGAACAACCCTCAAAATATTTGCATGTTCTTCCTCATTCCTAGAGTAAATGACGATATCATCAATAAAGACGATAACGAACAAGTCCAAGTACTGCTTGAACACTCTGTTCATCAAGTCCATGAAAGTTGCAGGAGCATTGGTTAGTCCAAATGACATAACTACAAATTCATAATGACTATACCGAGTTCTGAAGGTTGTCTTCGGAATGTCACTACCTCTAACCTTGAGCTGATGATAACCTGATCTGAGGTCTATCTTTGAGAAATGACTAGCACCCTGAAGTTGGTCAAACAAGTCATCAATCCTTGGGATGGGATACTTATTCTTGATTGTGACCTTGTTCAACTGCCTATAGTCAATGCACATTCTGAGAGAACCATCTTTCTTCTTTACAAATAACACTAGTGCACCCCATGGCGAAATACTAGGTTTGATGAAGCCCTTATCTAGAAGGTCTTTCAACTTCTCTTTCAATTCATTAAGCTCAACTGGAGCCATCATGTAAGGAGGAATAGAGATAGGCTGGGTATCTGGAAGGAGATCAATTCCAAAGTCGATTTCCCTTTCAGGAAGAACTCCGGGAAGATTTTCTGAAAACACTTCTGGGAACTCATTGACTACGGGAACTGACTCAAGAGTTTGGGTCTCAGAGCTTGAATCCTTAACCCAAACTAGATGATAGAGATACCATTTAGAAATCACCTTTCTGGCCTTAAGGTAAGAAATGAATCGACCTATATGCGTTAAGCTACTACCCTTCCATTCTAAGATTGGTTTGTCTAGAAACTGAAAACGAACAATCCTAGTTCTACAATCAACTGAGGCATAACATGAATGTAACCAATCCATGCCTAGAATGACATCAAAGTCTACCATTTCTAACTCTACAAGATTTTCTGAAGTGACTTTCTGGGAGACTATGACAAGGCAATTTCTTTATACTCGTCTAGCTATAACTGGTCACCGACTGGAGTAGAGACTGAGAAGGGTTCTGAGAGAGTTTCTGCACTAACATCGAATTTGACTGTTATATAAGGAGTTACAAAGGAAAGAGTAGCCCCTAGATCTAACAATGCATAAACATCTAAGTTAAAAACTCGTAACGTACCAGTGACTACATCAGGAGATCTAGTCTTCCTAATCCTGGCGAGCCTGAAGAGCATACAACCTATTTTGGCACTGACCGCCACCTATACCAGATGAGTAACCCTGCTGAGTCGGGCGATCTGCTGGTGATGCTGAAGTTGTGGACTGAGCTCTACCATTGTTACCTCCTTGATCCTGCTTATAAGGACAATCTTTCAACCCCGTGACCAGACTGACCACAACTAAAACATTTTTCCTTCCTTGCAAGACACTCGCCCGGATGGTTCTTACCACACTAAGGACAAGTTGGGTAGGTCCTAGTGCCTGAAACACTACCTTGAGATTTAGAGCCTCATGCCCTACCCTTCTGATCATTACGAAACTTGGAGGATGGAACACTAGTTGATGAATGTGTTGGAGTTGTAGACTTCTGCTGGAACTGCAAGCGATTACCACCACCCAATTTCTGTTGAAAATAGTCATAGTTGTCGGTCCTAGCCTTCTTATTCTCCTTGGCCATGTTCCCTAAGCTTATATCCCTTAACCTGCTGAGCGTGACTCATAAGCCTAGAGATGCTCATATCCTTAAGTAACATGGCATTTCTACACTCTGTTTTCACAAGATCGAACACCCCACACATGAACTTGTTCATTTGAGCCCTGGAGTCAGCAATCATGTGAGGAGAATACTTGGAGAGTTAGGTGAACTTGAGTCCATACTCTTGGACCATCATCGAACCTTGCCTCAGATTCATAAACTCCTAAGCTTTTTCATCCCTCAACTCTCTTGGGAAGAACCTATCCAAAAAAGTCTCACTAAAGCATCCACAAGTGATATGAGCGGCATTTGTACCCCTTTTCTCTTTCCACCGAGTGTACTAGATATGAGCTACATCCTTAAGCTGGTAGGATGCTAAATTAACCCGATCATTCCCAGTTACCTGCATCACTCCAAAAATCTTCTTGACCTCATCAATGAAGTTTTAGGGATCCTCATCAGTCTGCGATCCTAAAAACTCAAACGGATTCATCCTAACGAAATCACAAACTCTAGTTGTCGCTGACCCAACATTAGCATTTGCCGAAACTGGGGCCTGCTGATTGTTCTGGTTGGTCACACTCTAAGCCAACAACTGAATAGCATTCCAAAATTCAACATTCGAAACTTCCTAATCTAGGACTGGAGGAGCTGCGTTAGCATTCCTGCTATTCGCATTCCTTGGGATAGCTCTACAAGGAGGCATGATCTGGAAGTGCAAAATGTCGAGTTAGAACGAGGAATTAGATCACACCTTACGCAAGATAAGAGTAACAAAGGAATTGAAGTTTTCCTAAAACACATTGCAGCCTCCTTCTCATTATATGTGGTGCACTTCATACCCATGAAATGACTCTACTCAGTGGGGCTTTCCAGACATCCTAAGACACTTAAACCTAGTGCTCTGATACCAAGTTTGTCACGCCCCGAGGCTACCCCCTGGACACAACACGGGACCTAGGATCACGAGTGACCCCAAGCTAACCCTGTTGTCATAATCATAAGCATACTAAGGACAACTAAAACAATAAATACTGCACGAAAGCTAAATCATGTAAAACTGAAATGATGGGGAATACCCATATACTAAATATGAATAAAGATAACTGAGAGTTTGAGTACAAAATAAAAATCAAACTCTAAGACTAAAGCTGAAACTAACTATGTCTGAAATAAAGCCTCTACTGACTAGAAATGCCGGGACATGCCCCAGCTAGATCTAGCAAAACTGAAACTAAAGCTAAAAACGATAAAGATAGTCATGTCACTAGTCCTCGAAGAATAAGGACTCACCACTAATGCTACATCACGAGAAGATGTAGCACAGAGTATGCGTCAGTACATGAAAGGTACTGAGTATGCATGATAGAATAAAATTGCAAAAATAACATAACTGAACAAGCAATAAGACAATAGTATAATCTGAACATGATAAGGATACTAAAAGTACTGTACATGACTAAACTGAATGCAATGACCAAGTTTATAACATGCTGAGACTAATTACTGAACTATACTGATAACATGGTCAATGCAATAGAATCTAACTAAACTGTAAGGGAGCTAAATGTGGAGTCCGATGTATACGCCTTATCGAGAGGACCCAATATACCCTGCCAAAGGTATAGTGGCATGCTGGCATGATCACTAAAATAATGCCCACAGAGGGGATTTACAACCTATGGGGCACATAGTTCTGGGACTTAAGGGTGACTGACCCTATTCCACTCGGTATTAAGCTTCCCATATGATTAAGTAATTAACACTTTATGACTGAAATGTTGTAATATTAGATAGCTCAAAACTGACATGCAAACTGAGAATGCAACATTAATATACTAATAATTATGCATTCGAAAACTGAGGCATGTTCATATGTAACTGAATTAACTTACCTAACATGTGTAATTCATGAACTAAAAGAACTACATAGATAGGGTTCTGAGTTTATGCATGAATCTGGGCAAAACAATGCTACAACATGAAATATGATTTGGCTTATTCTAACAGCTAAAAACCCAATAATTCTAACATTCAAGAAACCCTAGGTCTAGATAACATTAAGGGAATCGAGATTCTGACTGAAATCTAGGGACCTAATGGGTGAAAGGAACCTACTAGTGAAATTCGACATACCTGGTGATGAATTCCACGGAGAAATCTTTCGATTTCGAGGCTGAAATTGAAGAAACCTTGTTGCGTCCTTGAATTAAGGTTGCTCGACCTCTTTCTCCTCTAACGCTCGATTTTTTCTAAGTTTTGATGAATGATTTGACTTAGGTAAGTTCTAGTTATGTTTCTAGGCTAAAACTGACCAAAACCATGTAGTTTAGGTGTCTAACGAATAGGGGACAAGACCAAAATAACCCTACTTAAAAATCTGACAGGGTTGACCACGACCACTTTCACGAACCGTGAAAGGGACCACGGACCGTGGGACCGGTCGTGGTCCTTGGTTAGGAGCTGGGGGTTCTGGAGTCTGGTCCACGAGCCCCTACCACGGCCCGTGTGGAGGACCACGGACCGTGAAGGTCCCTGTGGTCCTCACTTGGGCTGAGGTCTGGAGGCTCAGGTCTGGGGGTCTACTGGATGGTTTTCACGGACACTACCACGGCCTGTGTGGAGGACCACGGACCGTGAAGGTCCTCGTGGTCCTCACTTAGGCTTGGGGGTCTACTGGTTAGACTTCACGAGGGCCACCACGACCCATCATCAAGACCACGGCCCGTGAATGGTCCCGTGGTCTGACGTCTGGGCCTGGTGAAGTCTAAGTCATGACCACAGGCAGGTCAACGGACCGTGGACCCTATCACGGTCTGTGAACCCTGCCGTGGTTCACTGGTTCAGGTAAGTTTCTGAATTTTTTTTCTAGGTCTGGTTTTCAAGATGTTACAAAATCTCTTAATATTACTATATAAAGAGAGTTTCTTTTTAAAAGTGTCTTCATGAAAAAATAGGCTTTGAATAGAGTTTTTTTAATTATATTTTAGAGAAATAAAATGAAAGGTATTACTTCTTTGTTTGAATAGATCAAAAGCACAAGAACAAGAGAATTAATCAGAGGAGGAAAAAATTCAAGTTACTAGATCATTAGTGTGTTGATTGGCAATAATTGTTGAGTAATGTCAATATTCTGCCTATAGCAAGGCCTGCGAGGGGTTGGATGGCTCGGGTTGGAGTCATGATCGAACATGGCGCTTGTTTGGTGAACTTAGTTAAAAAATAAAGTTAAGCCTTTGCTATCAGCTATAGTTTTTGACATAATGGTAAGCGTTTGATCCTAATTCCTAACCATCTCAGTGATGATGTCCATAATATATTTAAAAATTCTTGTCAAAGAGAATTCAGATCTCAATTATTATCATGCACGATAGTTGCTTACCAGAATGTTGTCAAACTTAACCAGACGGATCAGTTAGACTGTAGATTGAATTTTGATTGATCTAATTGTCCCATCAGAAAAGTGAAATTTCTCTATTGATATTCTAAGTGATATTGTTTTTCAACAGATCTCTAGATCTAAACATATATTTCTCTGAGAAGTAAAAGTCTTGGAAATTGGGTTATTCCTTGTACCATATTTAGCTTTAAGAAATTGAGTTCATAAAGAATTTTTAGTCCTAATTTCCACCCTCTTTTAGCATTGAAAGCATGACAAATATCAATTAATCTTTTGAAACCCAATTAATCAAAATATGATTTATGATAATAGCTTTGCCACCAAACAGAGAAAAACTTACCTTTTCAATTATAAAAATAAAATAAACAAACTTTTAGGGTGTGCGATGGAATGTATGCGTCCACTAATGATCACATGACCAAGTCCTTTGTACAGTTTAAATGCTGAAAGTAAATAACTGGAAGTAAATGAAGACACACGATTTTACGTGGAAACCTCCTTGCTCAAGGGAGTAAAACTACGACTTGTCACACATGATTTTCAACTGTTTTCACTAATCTTCTCAAGCAAAAGTGAAACACAAACTTCAACTTACAACAATGAGATTAACCTCCTAATCTCAAACTAAGTAATATCCGTATTACTTAAACGAACCAAAGCAATGCTCTCATTGCCCACTGTTTGACTATTGCTAATCAATATAGACATTTAACTGTAAGACACAAAGTTACTCCCAACTATGTTCTTACACGACTCACACAAAGTTTTGAAACGTTTCTAACAAGAGTGAAACGAATCCTACAAGATAAGCACAAATGCAAGCAATCAAAATAACAAGAGGTTCTGGAAGCAATTCTTCAGTCGATAAGGTCCCTTGTTGTTTTGATTGAACCTTGATTTTTCTCTCTTTAAATGAATGAATATTCTTGTTGTTTGTTATTTTGATTATATCAACTAAAAAAAATTATTGTCCATTGGACGAATAACCTCGTCTGTTCCTATTGGTTAAGTACGCTGACGACTTTACCAACCACTGACAGAACATCTTTCCAGATGTACAACATATTTCCCTGGACGAGAACACTTTACAGAAGACCGGGTCCCTGCATTTGTGAGGATCATCAAAACATCTGAAAATCGATCAGTGTGTTTTTCAGTTTTTCTATGTTTGGTAGATTAAAATGTTTGGAATATATTTTATCGAAGAAAACAAGGTCCTTAAAAATGAGAAAAATGACTTTCCTCATGCAATTAGGGAAAATAAGTTGCATAAGTGACATTTCAACTTTATTATCTCCTCCCCATCCATCCAAGCCTCACCCTACCTCCAAACCCTCACTATTCATCCCAATCTGCCTCCATAATGTTTTGCTAGATAATATATAAATATTCTTGGAATAATATTTTCTTACTTGCTTATTAAACATTAAAAAATAAGTAGGAGTAATTTCTAAAAGATCATTTTCCGTGAAATACATTCCTTCCTACCAAACACAAGTTTTAGCAAGTAGAGTGTATCCAATGGCGGAGCCACCTTATAGTTAGGGCGTTCATTCGAATTACTTCAGCGGAAAATTATATTATTTATACATGGTTAAAATAATCTTATAGGTATATCCTAATGTTCGTTTGGTACTTTGGTTGCTGCGTGTGTGCAACTTTTTTGGCACAGAAAACGTGGGAGAAGGGATATGTCTTCCCTTTTATTAATTATCCATCAATTTCCCATGTTACGTTTGTCTAATGATAAGACCAGGAATCTTCTCTTTAAGGATTAAGAATAATACAACACAAAAAGTTAGAACAAACAAATAGTTTAAATTTAGTGTCCTTCATTTAGCAAACACGTTATTTGTACACATCATTATATTGAAAGGAACTGTATTTAAGAATAGTGTATATATTGTTTCTATTAGTAATATGAAAGTATATTATAACTAGAAAATTAAAAGAGAGACAAGGACGGTCCTGTCTGGAATCATGTTCAAAGAAGGCTGCTAGTTGCCTGTCTTTGTTGCAAATTTCATATAATCAAAGATAATATTAGGTAACTCTTTAAGTTAAGTCGTTAAATTATTCTTTTTGAAAAAGAAAAAGGGAAAAAAACTTGATATATTTCTGACCTTTGCGATATCTAGAGCTGATATATTTCTTGTTACAAAAGTGTGGTTATATTAGGGGTGTATGTAGGATGGGAATACCAGATTTATGTGAGCCCATAATCTCCTCTCGAAATCATATATAGTAGTGTTATATTTTTAAAAAATATATTTAAATATGGATGTTTGAACCCACGTTTAAAGTATCATATAATGTCGTGCAATGTTGGGTGCTCCTGTCTGAGGGAGGTTAGAAATTTGATTGTTTTATCTATATCTTGTTTTATTTTTATTTCTAAATTTGGGTCATTCCTCTCTAAGTGGTTTGGATATATAGATAAAATTTAATTTTGGACCTATAATTTTAAAATTTTAATAGTTTCCAGTGATAAGAACTTAAATGTCAAACTGATCAAATTTATATCTTAGATCTACCTTTTCATAATAGTGCACCCCTTATTTCAAATTCTTAAATACGCCTCCGATTTATATATATATATATATACCTTTAACATTACACAAATGACTCATGTTCAGTCAAATTAGTTGACTGACTTTTTAATTACAGAAATATAAATATTTAGTCGACTTTTGCGGTATAAGATAATTTAATGATATTTCCTATAAAAGTTAAATTTAATGACTTTTAAGCATAATCACGTTGAGTGATTTTTCTTTATGTCTGAAATTAATTCAATAAGTTTGGTGCAAATCGAATGAAATGACTGATTTTGGAGAAACAAAAGAGAGACAGAAAGTAAGAACATGTTGAAGCAATGATGCATGTACAGAGATGGTGACAAAAGAGCCAGCACATAATGACTTTAGGAAGTTAACACACGAAAGGTTTTCCCTCAAAACCATGCAAGAATTATGGGACTGACTTTTCTTGATTTCTCCGTCCATTTTTATTTGTCCATTTTACTATTTTTGGATATCTAATAATAGTATTTGTTCAATTTATAAAATTAATGAATAATTTAGCATATTTTATTTGTTTTACCCTTTCTATTAAATATTATTCATTGCACAATATTTATATGACTTTTTTAAAATAAAAGGGTGATTTGGTAAAATTATCTCTATTATTTACTGATTCTTAATTCTTGTGTAACTGTGCCAAGTCAATAGTGGACAACTAATGTTGAACAGAGAGAATATATAAAAAAAATACTCCTCCGTTATAATTTATATGAGGTAGTTTGATTTAGCATGAAATTTAAGAAAGAGAAAATGACTTTTGATATTTGTGGTCTAAAATAAGTCATAAATATTTGTGTGACTATAAATTATTTTATTATGACTAAAATAAATCTTTTAAAATTAAATTATTATTACTATATATAAAAATGTGTTATTCTTTTTTAGAACCATATCATTACTATATAACCGGAATAATGAAACAAAGAAAATACATTATAATAATAAATACTGGTTAAGAAGAAAATTACATAACAAGAGAGTTAGTAGCAGAAGACGAGATATATTCATTTTCAGATAGTTCATATATACTATCATCACTTTCTGGCTCATAGTCTATATATTCTATTTGTATATATTCTTCATTATCTATCATTATTTCGGATATTTGTTTTTCCTTGGATTTTTAGGTAATTTACAATCCTCCTCCATAGCTTATTTCACTAGTGTCTGATTCTACTATATAGGTAAATTTTTTGTTTTCATCTAGAAAACATAACTTAGGCAATTTTTTGCATAACAATTTTATTTTTCGTACTTGTTCCTGATCTTTATTATCAAAGTGATATTCTAAATCTTTCTTTAATTTTTTGTGTAATGGTCTTATAACGTACTCAGGAATAAGTCTAAGTAAGAAAAAAGCAGAAATAATGAAACCCAAATAGAATTTCTAGGGATACAAATAGATAAGAATGGTATAACAATGCAAACACACATAGTACAAAAAATAATAGAAAGAACACTTATAGGAACAGTAAAATCATGGTTACAAAATCTAACAGAAGAAAGTATAAAAACATTAAAAAATAATAAAAGAATAGATGGTGAAATAGCAACAACACCAATTGACATATTAAATAAATATGAGATAGCCATAAGAAACGAATTTAGTAGCACAACTACAGAAACGGAAGAACAAAATAAAGAAAAACAACTGAATAGAAATTTATATATAATAAGCTACAATGCAACTATCATTGTAACTATCTTGTTAGCTTTCAACCAAAAGCTAATAAGTTTTCTATATAATAATTCTATATATAATATAATAAGCCACAATGCAACTATCATTGTAACTATCTTGTTAACTTTCAACCAAAAGCTAACAAGTTTTCTATATAATAATTCTATATAAGCTCAGCCTCAACTTCTCCCATTAATTATTGAGTTGAAGTTTTGATGGGAGAAGGAAGGAAATTCATCAGTCCAAACAAGGTAGTATATTGGGACTGATCTTTGCTGCTGAATCATTGGTTCATCACCATATCTCTATATAACCACAAGGATATATGTTGTTGCACCAATGATGCAGGAGCTGAGTTCAGTTTTGGCTACCTTTTCTTGGACTGAAGGGTTTCCTTCTCAACCCCAACCATGCATCGTGCTCGGTATCGCAGGTTTTAAATTTGATAGGTTCAATTATTCATTATCTTTTTAACACTTTTCTTTTTACAAATATCAATGCGAGTAAACTATCTTTTTTAGTTTTATAGATTCTAGTTGGACTAGCCTATCCTTTCCTATGTTGCATTAAAAAAAGACCTCATTAGAGACGAGTGTCTTCTCTTGAGTAGGAATGAATGAAAAAATATTTTATTGTCTCATATTGAATTTGAAATTTAAGAAACATTCTTTCTTCCCTAGTGCTTTTTTTTTTTAATATATAACTAAGCGGCCTTCGTTATAAGTTCTGGCTCGATCAAAAGGATATAACACATAAAGACTCTCAGATTCGCTAACTTTATGAGGTCTAACCTTTGCCATGAAAGTTATATATTTGGAATTTAATAGTTTTTGTTACTTAGTGATTTTTTTTTTACATGTACATCAAAGTTCCATGTTAAAAAAAATATAGGGTTCAACTGTGAAACTCATACTTATTATCATTATCAAGATTGAAGCGTTATGAGTCTCTTATTTTCCTTCTTTTACTTTCTGATCATTTGCATTACGATATGTTTTATGCTAATTTATTTATTTTTTCTTATGTATAGTTACTATTGGTGCTGCTGGCTGCTGCCACATATAAGGATCATTGACTGATATATACAAATTAACGAGTCCGGATCTAATACAGACACTTTTTGAACGGTATAGATCAAAGGGATCCTCCCTAAAAATACATATCAAAATGAACACTTCGCCCATTTGTAGGCGAACTATATTTAAAAAATTTGTGATGTATTTTGTGTTGTGGAGTGAATTAACAAAAGTTAACTTTATTTATTATAATTATTGGTGAAGTGCCCATTTTAGTCTGTATTTTTAAGGAGAATCCCTTTTAATCTGTAGCGTCCAAAAAGTGTTAGTTTTTGAGATCGGACTCCAAATAACCCTTATCTGCATTTTTAACAATTCACATGCATATAGGTTATATTAAAGTTTACAAGTGCATTCTTTTTTCTTTTTCTTTTGGTTTCCCATCCGGTGTCCGGTATTCACATTGGAGCCCGACTAAATCCGAAATCGCACCGGAAAGTCCCACCTTGGGGTAAAGACAAGTGCATTCTAATTATAGTACACCCAAGCAATTAACAAAGGCAATAGGAACTGGCCTCTTTTTCTTCTTTTGTTTCGTTTGTATCAGTTTCACTTGACATTAATAACTAACTAAAACTAATAATAATAATAATTTTTTGGGTGATTTTACCCCTCTAAATTTTTATTCTATTTTAAAGTTTTACTTCTTATGGTGTTAACTTTAAGGTATCGAAATAGGCTGAGACGTCTTGTAATTTTTAATTTCAATATTACACTAGTGTCTAGTGTTTACAAATATAATCCTACCACAACTCTATTTTAATATGTTTGCATTAACTAGACCGAGAAATATTGCGAAGAGAAATAAAAACGCAAGATAATAATAACCTTTGTTGCTGACTAAATATAGAATTTTCGCGGTCAAATGTGAATCGTAATTGTATAGTCGAACGGAAAACTTAATATTGTAAGGTACAAGCAGTCAAAAATAATGCATATAGTAATTTTATGTATTATTAATATTTTGTTTGATACACTTTTTTAACTTGTATATAACTAATGCTTACTCACATATACTCTATTTTATATTATAAATGTATAACTAAAATATATGAAAATTCATAGTATTAGTAACACAAACGGTTTTATAAATGCAGTAGCATGTTAAAAACACAATTGCCCCTCAAAACCTTTTCCATATCCTTTCTAGTTTCTTCCATCCATATTTGTGGAGGGTATTTTTATAAACAAATATTTTTTATTAGAAAGTATGCAATGCATGTAATTTTTAAATACACCAAACCAAACATTGCGTAAAGAAATAATTTCAACATAACTAATGCAAAAATAACTAATACAAGCATAACTAATACAACATATTCAACACTATTCTTATGCACCTTACCAAATGACTACTAAATATATAGACACAACCTTAACTTCCATTTTCTTTTAAAGAAATAAAATTAACATTTGTAAACTACACATAAAAATTCAAAGAAAAAGAAGTTAAAATGTATATAACATAATCTGACAATATTCAACAAAGTTTGACAAAAAGAACATGGCACACACCCAGAAAGTAGCTTCAATCATTAATTCAGCTGACCAAAAAAACTCTTCACTTTTTCTTCTTATTTTGTTCACATTTGAACTCCTCAAGCAGAATTTTCTTAAGCAAGGTAACAACACTTAACCAAAACCCAAATGCAAAATTTTACATCCATGCCTATGCTAAAGCTACAGTACAACAATGTTCCTAACTAGGAAGCAGCAGTGCTTGCATACAACAGGGTGAAAAATATTTCTATTTCCGGCATGTCTTGGATAACTTGGATATACCTGTTTCTATTGGGTTCTTCGAGTAGGATTTGATCCATGTGAGCGATTCGTGGAAGAAGTTTAGCTAATGGCATACCTGATGTTAAATTGGCATCACCACATAAGACACTTATGTCTTCCATCAGTACATCCACAGCTGCTTTTAGTAATATGTCTACGATATTCCTGAATTCGGTACTGCCCAACAAAAAGTTGGACTGTGAGTATATTACTAACAAATTTACCACAAAGGCACAAGCCAAGAAGATTAATATTGAAATGGAATGTAGGAGAAACTTAAAACATTGAATATTTTCCTTCGTTTTTGAATTCAGACGCTTTACAGGGGGCATGAGGGCTAGCTGCAAGAAGGGAAATTCATTTGACATTATTCATGATAAAATCAGCTTAAGAAGATGCAAATTTTTCATCAGCTCCTTCCATTCTTTATGATAATGATAAAAATATATACATGAAAACTACTTCACTATGCCGTGCTCCAGAGCAAGTAACCTGTTATGAAGTAGTCTTTTCACATAACTTCCAGAAACTAGCACTTTTCAAATGATCGATCATGCTAACTAGTGCAGTAAAGAAACTTATATTTGACTCACAACATAATGATGAACTTAAATTACCTAAGCGAATGTTATAATGCTAAACACAGGTATAGCAAGAAAAGTGCTTACCTTGACAACACTGCTCGTGTCTCCAGCATAAGTTGTTCAAATTTGGATGCATTAGACAGATCTGTGCTGCCAGTGCTCGAGCTTACACCTAAGTTATTTTGCTTAGAATCCTCTGGCATCAAAAAACTCAGCCAGTGATGAGGACTTCCTGTGCTCATGAAATTGTTCAATATCTGAATAACAGTATCATGAAGTACAGTAGTGTTGAAGAAATCCTTCAGCTGTTTTCTGCAAATTAGAAGTTCTGAGTTGAATATAAAGATCTTTCAGGCAAGATATATAGCTTTCAGATATACATGTGGACGTGGTGGATATAACAAAGTGTAATCTGCACAATTTTTTGGTTCAAGAAGAAGAGTTAAATGTACCTTTCTATTAGCTCTACAGCTCTCTAAGTTTTAATGATGACACTTAACTTATTTGCAGGTCACGATGGAAAGTTCAATCAAGGATGCAAATCAAGTCTAGAGGACTTGAACCCCAATTCAAGGAGATTACATTCCCAAAAATACAACGGGAGCGAATCACAAAGGATCAATCAAATCAATCCAGCAGGGAAAATCAAATCGGCCTAATTCTGGAAGAGAACACATCAGCAGGGATATCAGCATCCAGTCAAATCCTCTAACCTTGGAAAGAAGAAAATCAGTCAGCTACGAGAAACGGCATCCAGAGAATATGCGAGGATTGGTGCGCACCATGTCATCAACACTGACACTAATCAAGATCTCAATCATGACATCTCATCCCGTGTGATTGGGAGAATCCCTTGGGTTACCTTAGAGCAATCAGCAAGGATATCAAAGGAATGATCTCCTCCAAGATTGAAGACCTTGCAGGAGCCTTTATAAAGAAGACCACATCAAGTGTAGACACACACAACTTCACTTGAGTAATCCAATTTACTTCTATTTCTTACTAAAGCACTGTACTAGCTTATCAGTGTAAACAAAAGAAAGATAGGTAGCTATACGAGTAGAAGGCTGTGGCACTAAAGCATAACTGATCTCACATCAGTTCAAGAGAGATTCTACACAATCATCTTGACACTCTCTATAATCAAGTTACCAAGCCAAGGGAACTGAACTAGGCACCACATCGGTGATCCGAACCAGTATAAATCTCTGTGTCATTTATTACTTGTCATTACTTACATTTTAATTTATTTGCTTTGCTTCACTAACTCTCATCGCAGGAACATAGTCGATTCCCAACAAGTACGAGTCGACTACTAAATCTCCTTCAAATTAAAAAGCAGTCAATTCAACCCACCACCCCACCCTGTTAAGAAGTCCCACATCGGTAGAGGAATGAGAAATTGGTCTCCTTATATGGACTTGGACAAACCTCCCCTCATGGCTAGCTTTTGGGGTTGAGTTAGGCCCAGGTGTCATATCTTTACATGGTATCAGAGCCAGGCCCATCCCAATTTGTTGTTCACCGATGTTGGGCCCCTATTTAGAAGTGTTCACGCTCCAGTTGAGGTCTGGGCGTGAGGAGCGTGTTAAGAAGTCCCACATCGGTAGAGGGATGGAAATTGGTCTCCTTATATGGAGTTGGACAAACCTCCAACATCGGTTAACAACAAATTAGGATGGGCCTGAATCTGATAGCATGTTAAATTAGGTCTTAGGCCTAACTCACACTCCAAAAGCTAGCTCAAAGGGAGGAGGATTGCCCAAGCCTTATAAGGAGTCCACCCATCTCATTAAACCACCAATGTGGGACTTTTTGGTTAATAACCCACCTCACGCCCAGTGCTTAGTATCTGGTGCATGGGTAATTTTGCGCAATTTTTGACCCACCTCACGCCCAGTGCTTAGCATCTGGTGCATGGGCAATTTTTAATTTTTTTTTTGGGCACCAACATTGGGTGAGATGGACCCTGCTCTGATACCATGTTAAATTAGGTCTTAGGTCTAACTCACACTCCAAAAAAGCTAGCACTCCAAGTCCATATAAGGAGACTAATTTCCCATCCCTCTACCGATGTGGGACTTCTTAACACTCCCCGCACACCCAGACCTCAACTGGAGCGTGAACACTTTTAAATGGGAGCCCAAATCGGTGAACAACAAATTGGGATGGGCTGAATCTGATACTATGTTAAATTAGGTCTTAGGCCTAATTCACACCCCAAAAGCTAGCTCAAACGGAGGAGGAATGTCCAAGCCTTATAAAGAGTCCACCCATCTCATTAACCACCAATGTGAGACTTTTTGCTTTAACACACCCTCTTGAATATCAATAGGTATCAAAGTAGCTCTCACATTCAAGTCGCTAACAGTACGTCAGACAAAGATCAAATGGCTGCATATCAAATTCCCGGTGCTATTCTACAAGACGGTCACTCATCAAATCAACCTCCATATTTCAATGGTCAACACTACTCTCACTGGAAGCAAAGGTTTAGAATATTTGTTCAATTAAGCGACTTTCAAGTATGGGTAGTGGTTAAGAAAGGACCAAAGCTTATTCGAGTAGTCAACCCAAAGGACTCTACAAGCAACACTGATCTTGAAACCTTTGAAGTCACCAAGGAACAACAAGAGGTAATCCAAACTAATGCTAGAGTCATAAGTTTACTTTACTATGCAAAAACCGGATCAGAGTATGACAAGATATCCACATTTGACACTGTTAAAGAAATGTGGGACAAACTCGGAAGTCACGTATGAAGGTACTTCCAAGGTCAAGGAAGCAAGAATCAGTGCCTAGGTGAACGAGTACGAGCTATTCAAAATGATGGAGGAAGAAACTGTTGAATCCATGTTCTCCCGTTTCAGCAAGATTGTAGGAGAACTCAAATCGTTAGGAATGATCTACTCCAACAGACTACAGGTAAGAAAGTTAATCAGAAGCTTGCCAAAAGCATGGGAAACAAAAGTCACCATTCTGGAAGAGGGAGATCTGGAAAATTTAACCTATGACAATCTACGAGGAAATCTCATGGCCTATGAGCAGAATCATATAAATAGACACATCAATGAAGAAAAAAGAAAACAACCGCTTTCAAGGCTGTAGCTCACAAAAGTGATGATGAAGAAGAAGATGATGAAGAAAGAAGTGAAGCTCTTGCATTAATAAATCGAGGAGTCAGACAGATCCTAAGGCAGAGGAAACAAAAACCGCAACAAGGATTTACAAACAATGAAAATCACAAAAATGGCGATAGATTCTATCACTGTGGGAAAACTGGACACATCAAACCAAACTGTCCAGAGCTCAAGAAAATAATTGTTGGAGAAATAACTATTAAAAATCTTTGAGAGCCTGGAGTGATGAAGATGCAACTGATGACTTACACACTGAGATCGCCAACATTTGCTTCATGGCAATTGACAAAACAAGTGAGGTGCATCCTACCAACTGTCCAAATTGTTCTAATATTCAAGCTTCTGTAGATCTTGTAATCGATGATCTTCAAAAAAGATGATTGATGAATATGTGGTTTGCGAGCTATTGCATAGGAGGGGGGCTTTTACCCTGTGCGCACCCAAAGGGTAGCGGCAGCGGGTTTCCCTGGTCATCAAAAAAAATTAAAAAAATTGATGAATATAAGAAATTGGCCAAAGACAAGAAAGATTGACAAATTCTTCTCGAGGCAAGTTAAATTGAAGTTGGCTTACTTGAAGAGGAGCTGGGTGACATTAAATGCAATTAAACAACATTAAGAAATCACCCAATCACAGCTCAGTCTGATCAAATAATTCTTATTGAATTGTGTTGCCTCAGATTCACTCTTTCCATCCAAACTCCTCTGAAAATTCCTTAGCTGAATTTTTCTCTCCAAAACCTTATGACTATTATAAACCTACATGTTTCTCATGTGGAGAAATTGGTCATAAATAGTTCAACTGTCAGTTCAAAAGGAATCTGTTTGGAAAATGGATTTGGAAGCCAAAATTTTCAGGAGAAACAATATCTAACCATCAAGGACTCAAGAATGCTTGGGTACCTAAAAGAATCTAACTTATCTGTTTTGCAAGAACACACCAAGAAGTCACTCAAAAAGGGTATGTGGGTCACTGACAGTAGGTGGTCCAGTGACAGAAAATAAAGAACATTTCAAATAAGTAAAAAGGATAAACAGTGGCTCTATCAAATTCGGTGACAATGCAGAAGAGGAAGTTGTGGGAGTTGGAACTATAACAATCAAGCCTTCATGTGATCTAATTGAAGTATATCTAGTAGATGGATTTAAGCATAATAATCTGTTGAGCACAAGTCAACTCTTTGATGCAGGTTTTCAAGTATTGTTCGATGCAAGTAAGTGCACAATTCCAAATGCCGCAAAAAAAATCACCATCATTGGCAATTGAGTTGAGAATATCCGGCATTCATAAGAAGGAACTTTATCACTCAATCCAAGTACGCCAAGGAACTCATTAAGAAATTCAGGATATGGAAAAAGGAAAAGCTTTTGGCACCCTATGAATTTATCCACTTGTCTAGAAACTAATACGCCCAGAAAAGACGATGAAAAACTATATCGTGGAATGATTGCATCATTGCTCTATCCTACTGCCAACAGACCTGATATCATGTTCAGTGTGTGCAAGTGCGCTAGATTTCAATCCGCTCCAAAGGAACCCCTTTTACAGCAGTCAAAAGAATCATATGATATCTCATCAGAACTCAGGATCACGGACTTTGATGTCCTCATACTAACAATTTTGATGAAAGTTTTGGTACTAAAGTTGTACAATTTTATTCATCCATAGAGATACAAATTAATAGTATAGAAAACTAAACTAACTAGCAATCAGATCCCTTGATTCTAGCAGATTTGAGAATCAAGGGATGATTTTATTTGATCTAATATCCTAACCTATTCAATAGCATATCAGATCTGATTTTATAAGATCAATTTAGATCCTACAAAATCATATCTGATGAGACTTAGATATTTACAAATCAACACTCCCCCTCAAATTGACACGTAAATATCTGTCATGCCTAACTTGCTTACAAGAATTTCAATTTTTAGTTTAAACAAGTCTTTTGTGATAATATCCGTAATTTGCTGATTTGTTGGGACGAAAGGCATGCACATATTTCCTTCTTCAATCTTCTCTTTTATGAAGTGCCTATCCACTTCAACATGCTTTGTTTTGTCATGTTGAACTGGATTATGAACAATGCTTATGGCGGCTTTGTTGTCACAATACAACTTTATTGGTAACACAAACAATTTTCCTAGTTCTTCCATCATCTTCTTGAGCCAAATCATCCATAGATCGGTATTCAGCTTCAGCACTGCTACAGGCTACGACATTCTGGTTTTTACTCCTCCAAGTTACGAGATTTCCCCAAATAAAAGTATAATATCTTGATGTAGACCTCCTATCAATAGTAGAACCTGCCCAATCTGCATCTGTAAAGCTTTCAATGCCCCTATCTTGATCTTTTTTGAAAAACAATCCTTTCCCGGGTGAACTTTTCAGATATACAGCTTCTTGGTGCTCTTCCTTCAGAGATTGCATAAATTGACTCACTGAGCTTACAACCAAAGCTATATCAGGTCGAGTGTGTGATAAGTAGATCAACTTCCCCACTAGTCTCTCATATTGACTTTGGTCAACTGAATTTCCTTCTTTGTTTCCGAATTTTATATTCGGATCAATAGGTGTTTCAACCAGACGACAACCCTCTCTTTTAGAAGATGTAGTACATACTTCTCTTGTGACACCATAATGCCTTCTTTTGATCTTGCTACTTCCATGCCAAGAAAAATTTCAACTGACCCAAATCTTTGATATCGAACTCCGAGGCCAACTATTTTTTAAAATTCTTCATTTCGGGCAAGTCATCTCTTGTAAGTATGATATCATCAACATACACTATCATCTCTTGAAAGTTTTGGTACCAAAGTTATACAATTTTATTCATCCATAGAGATACAAATTTATAGTATAGAAAACTAAACTAACTAGCAAACAGATCCCTTGATTCTAGCAGATTTGAGAATCAAGGGATGATTTTATTTGGATCTAATATTTTAACCTATTCAATAGCATATCAGATAAGATTTTATAAGATCAACTTAAATCCTACAAAATGATATCTGATCAGAGTTAGATATTTACAAATCAACAGTTAATCTAATTGGTTACTCAGATGCAGATTTTGTAGGTGATAAAAACAGATCGCAGAAGCACCACTCATCGTGGCACAGCAAAAAACAAAGCTCTATGGCCCTATCCACAACTGAAGCAGAATACCTAGCTCTTGGTAGTTGTGGGACTCAATAACTGTGGATGAAACAAACATCAATTTATCGATTATGATCTATTTATTTTTTTATAATGTGCCTATTCTCTGTGACAATACGAGTGCGCTATTAGTTTGTCTAAATACACCGTGCATCACTTTAGAGCAAAACATAATGACATTAAGCATTGTTTTATTAGAGATCATGTTGAAAATGACGATTTTTCTCAATAATTTATTGATTCCGAAAATCAACTTGCTGATATTTTTACAAAACCTCTTTTAGAAGTTTGTTTTTTGCGTGATTGCTTAAGTGTCACAAAGCCTCATTCATTTATTTCCTCTGCTTAATTAGATTATTTTGTTGCCTTTTGTGCACTTTTCCATGTTCTGACACCTGTCTTTTTCACCTTCTAAAGACTTCCCATTTCCTCTGCATATTTTGTTGATCTAGTAAAAGGAGAATTCAAAATGAGTATGATGGGAGAATTAACGTTCTTCCTAGGGCTAGAAATCTGGCAATCATCAGAAAGAACTTTTATCACTCAATCCAAGAACACCAAGGAACTCATTAAGAAATCTGGGATGGTAGAAGGAAAGCTTTAGGCACCCCTACGAGTGAGTCTATCCACTTGTCTAGAAACTGATGCGCCTGAAAAAGACGTCGATGAAAAATTATATCGTGGAATGCTTAGACCATCGCTCTATCTTACTGCCAGTAGACCCGATATCATGTTTAGTGTTTGCAAGTGTGTCAGATTTCAATCCGCTCCAAAGTAATCCCATTTGATAGCGGTCAAAAGAATCATACGATATCTCATCGGAACTCAAGATCACGGACTTTGGTATCCTCATACTAACAATTTTGATCTAATTGGTTATTCAAATGCAGATTTTGCAAGTGACAACAAATCGCAAAAGCACCAGTGGTACAGGCTAAATCCACGGAGAAGCACTCATCTCGTGGCACTACAAAAAACAAAGCTCTGTGGCCCTATCCACAACCGAAGCAGAATACATAGATCTCGCTAGCTGTGGAACTCAAAAAATGTGGATGAAACATCAATTGCTCGATTATGATCTATTTTTGGATAATGTGCCTATGATCTGTGACAATGGGAGTACTATAAGTTTTTCTAAATACACCGTGCTCACTCTAGAGCAGAACATATTGACATTAAGTATCAATTTATCAAAGATCATGTTGAAAATGACGATTTTTCCCTAGAATTATTGACTCCGAAAATCAACTTGCAGATATTTTTACAAGATTGTAAGAGAGATTTTGTTTATTGCATGATTGCTTAGGTGTCACAAATTCTCATAAATTTATTTCCTTTGCTTAATTAGATTTATTTTTATTTTTGCCTTTTTTATGTGCACTTTTGCATGTTCTGACACCCGTCAATTCACCTTCATCTCCTTTGCATCCCTATATCTTTACGCCCCGAAACCTTTCTCTTCCAACTGTTCATCTTCCATACACCTCTATATCTCTCTGCTCCCAAAACCCTTTTCCTCATCTCAAACCTTCTCTGTGTGTCTCTTCCATGACTAACACCTCTGAAGTCTCCCTTCATCCAAGCAAGAGACTGAAAAACCCCTCTGTCTCTTTCTCTCCTGTTGAGATTTCGGACTCTTCAATGGATGATCTCCCTGCTTCCTCTGCCTCTAACAAAAAATCCTCCCCTTCTGGACATGCAAGCAAGAAGCACAAAGCAGATTCCGTGGATTTCAAACCAGAAGACCTGCAATTGTTCCGGAGCTCAGTGGAGAAGGCCAAGTTCATGGCTTTCAAAGACAGAACTTCGGCTCCTGGACGAGTAATTTGCCTCAATCAACTGGAAGGCTCTCATTGCCCTGTGAGTATGTATTTCAATTTCCAGAAACTGCATCTTTTCTTCTTGCTCTGTGAAAATGAAGTGTTTGAGGAACCGGTTAAAATGTTCTATGCAAATCTTCGCGTCTCTAAGGACAATGATGAATTAGAAACCCTTGTGTTGGGGTATCGCATTGTGCTCAGTCAAGATCTCCTTTAAAGGTTTTTGGAACTAAGTTCTCTGGAAGAATTCCCTTTTTTAGCGGAAACTGGCCTGATGATTTTGAAGTTACTCTCGAAGAGGCCAAACGAGCCATTGCTGAGAAAGGTTCAAATCTCTCTGATTTTGGACCCTCTACTATTTGTTTTGAACATAGAATCCTGGCTCACATCGTTGCTACTACTCTGCTTCCCCGCGAAAGCTCTCTTAGCTCCCTCACTATTCGAGATGTTTTTGTTGTGTATTGTCTGATAAGGAGAATCAAGATTAATTGGGCTGAATGGTTTATCGGTTACATGGAGGAAAGCTCTCAAGACTCCAGCGGGTCTGCTAGTCTACCTTATGGGATGGTGATCTCTCGCATCCTTAAGGTTGTTGGGGTAGATCTGTCTGAATACACTGCAAACAAGATCTCTGCTACCTGTGATCTCACAACCTTCACCAGCATGGGATATACTCTTGCAAATGGAAGGTGGACAAAGAAAGCTCTCTCCAAGCCTAAGGTGGGACTTTCAGACGAAGAAAAGGCTACTGCAACCTCTGAAATAGACATCCTAAAGGTAAGTGTAGCAGAATTAATGAAAGAAACCATGGAGATCAAACACACGTTAGCTGCAGTGGTTGATGGCCTACAGAAGGTGCAAGATTCCCTGTCCAGCATTTCTACTCTATCTGAAGGCACAAGTTCAGGTATGGGAAATCTGAAGCTTCAACTGAACCACTTGCGCAGTGAAGTCGTCAAATCCTTCAACAAAGTTCTCAATCAAGTCAACTCCAAGGCTGCTAGAGTTGAAGTTTCCCAGAATGAACTTGCTACTGCTGTCCAGAGTTCCTACTTCTCTCTTTCCAAACTCACTGAAAAGACCTATCACTCCTTTGAAGGGATCATAAACACTCTGAACTATTTTCTTGCTGACCGCTGAATTACCTCCTCTTCTTTTTGCTTGGATGTATTTATTGCCCTGTTTGTGGGCCTTTGAACTCCCTCCTTCCTAGACTTCTTTTATATAATGAAGGGGGAGATGTCTTATGTTCTGCATGCCTATGAACTGCTGTTTTGCTTAACTGATTTCAGGCTTATGAACTTCTATTTTGCTTAACTGATTTTACTCCTATGTGTGATTGCCTATTTGATATGTGATGTGTAACTCTATATCAGTCTAGTAAAGGTTTATGTTTTGTGCATTATTACAGGTCTAGACCATCCTCCAAAGCTAATTGTCCATTAAAACTAGGAAGTGCTCTTGAGTCTCCTTCCACAATCCTTACCCTAGTCTTGACTCCATCATACATGTCCTTGATCGCGCTAGGGTACGCCACAGGTACACCTCTTGCCTCCAAGCAACTCCAAAGAACCTCCCTTGGGATTTGTTCGAAAATATATTCTAGGTCGATGCAGTGTTGTCAAAGGTGCGCTTAAGCCCTAAAGTGAGGCTCAAAATGTGTTGAGCACTTCACCTTGCTTTATGTGCGTTTCAGTGTCATCATCAAGGTTCTAAGGCATACTTTTCCTTGCCAATGAGCCTCTATTGAAGAGCTGACACTAAATAATTGATATTTCACTTTATCATAAAAAAAAATTCAATTTCCTTGTCCATATATTTGTCATTCATGTTTATATATATGTGTGTGTGTATTTTTTTCTCCCTTTGCGACTTTTTTCATTAAAGCCCACGTTTTATTTGCATTGTGTGCTTAAAGCCCCAACAGACCTTAGAGCTTTTTTGCGCTTTTTGCCTTTGATAACACTGGGTCGATGAACACCATGTATAAGTCCTTCCTCTCCTTATACTGCTCCACCAGTTTCCTAACCAGATGAATGGCTTCTCTAGTTGAGTGACCCGACATGAATTCGAATTGATTTTCAAAAATTGTCACGCCCCTCCTCACCCTCGTCTGCACCACCCTCTACCAAACCTTCATAGTGAGGCAAAATATGAAAATCCTAGAGAATGATATTTCAACTATCTTGTTTTTTCTGGGTGATGAAGGAGAATGATATGCCGACATATCAACTCCAACTCAAGTTCAAGAAATTATGTAAGACTGGGGAACCTATTGGCTTGCCAGTGGCCAGCAAATTTTAGGTGGCAAATGTGCAGCAGTTAATCACATTTATCTAACTATAACATTTGCATTGTATATCATCCATCTAGCTCGATGTTCATAGTCATTCATTTCTAGCTAAACATTCTTAGATACAATAACAAAGAAAGTATTCAAATAAGAAACGAGAATAACACAAATCTGATCTCATCTACTGCTTGCAAAGTTAAGATCATATGCGCGAACACTACTCGGTCCTTATTGAAAAAATTGAAATTTCAAATTGCATTTGAGCGAGGGTTTCAGTTGAAACATTCCATTCCAAGATCATCAATTTTGTATTTTAGATTAGTTGTTAGCAATTGAAAAATATCGGCATGCTTTAACATTCTACAAAATAACACATTTAGTATAAAGACATTGATTTGAATTTGCAAAGCAGCCATAAATATTGTTTTCAAGTCGAGTAAAGACAACATGTTGCCCCACAGGTGTATTACTTCTCACTCCCCTTCACAAATCCCAATGCCACTATAGACTGCCTAAACTTTTTTTGCATTTAGACGAGTACATCAACATCAGAAGCAAATCTAGAATTTGAACTTTACGGGCTCAGATTTAGAGTCTTACCACAATTTTTCAACAATCCAACCCATCGTTTTGAGTTTTAGCACCCCGTTCCTTGATTTGAGACTTCGCATTGGTTCATATAATGTTTTGGACTTGTTCGATGTTTAGTTTGGGACTCAAGGGTACTGTATATATGAGGTGACGAGTACATATGCAAGTAGAGGGGTTGTACATACGGGATTCATATGTGTTATTCCACACTATAATTGTTATTTTCATGTCATGACGAAGTTGTGCATTATCACATGCTAGTATAATGTTATAGGCATCTCATATGCTAGTTTGACATTAAAAATTGCATGTATAACAGGTTACATGATTGGACTTACTTAGCTATGTACTTTACACATTTATATCTGTCAGTATATGTGGTTCACATATATTTGTGATATTTGGCACATGAGTTGTCACTTATTATTCGATTTTAACTTACTCCTCGATTTTATTATTACCTATTATTTTTTTATGCTTCAGTTATCGTAGTAGTTGTTCTTTTCTCCAATATTTTCATCCTGTGGCTTCTTCACTAATGTATACCCTTTTTATAACTGCTTTAAAATACTTCTCTTAAGTCGAGGGCCATCAGAAACCTCTCTACCTTCACAAGGTAGGGATAAGGTCTGCTTACTCACCACCCTCCCTGACCCCACTTATGGGATTACATTGAGTATGTTGTTGTTGGCACATGAGTTGTCTGCGTTGATTGATACAAACGTGTTGAGTTTTCCATGTTCTAATAAGGGAGTCCAAGAGACCCTAGATATGGCATGTGGATATGGATGTCATAAGTCATTGTCCCCTGATCAACACGAGCAGTGTGCGCACAAGTTCGATTCGAAACCGACGAGTTTTTGGTTATATGTTATGGCATTTGAAAAAGATTGTTATTTTGAGTCTTTATAATGCATTTGATTTGTAGACTCTTGTTGATGCATTTTTTATTTTTTTTATAAACGATGCATTTCATTTAAATGTTGAATCTATGGACTGTGCATATCTATGTATGTCATGTTTTGAATATTTATCTCTTGTTATTGTGGTATTGCCATCTATATACTGCACAGGGCTTTAAAGTATTTTCGATACGAATCCTCGCCACTACTTTGTTGGTGACGGTCGATGATACTTATTGAATACGTGTTGGTGTACTCGTACTACACTTTTGCACTGTGTGAGCAAATACTTATCCGAGTACCTGCGCACTCGTTTGTGATCTTTGGAGTTGGTGTTAAGTTCCATTGGTGAGCCTCCTACTTTGATCCTATGGTGACTAGTCTTTGTAGCTTTCTTTATAATATTTTATTTCCAGATAGACTTGTAATATTCTGATTTAATTGTACTTTCACTCCTAGTAGCTCATATATTTTTTTAAAAATTGGTAACGTTGTATTCCTCAGCATTAAGGATATGTTGAAGACCTCAAAAAGAAGCAAAAAGAGAGTAGGAGGAAGCGCGTTATTGTCTGTATAGTTTTCTAGAGAAAAGATCTAGCAACACATTTATTTTGTCAAAAGATTTTTGGCAATGAAAACCCAAATCTTCAAGCATGGGAACTTCTTAAATGCATGAACAACGCAGACATGACTTGTCATCGATACTCCTGGCCTTGTACACACCACTCGTCACACTATGGGAGTTGTCCATGGCCGAAGTCGCTACCTTAATTGCAAGAAGGGGGATGCCGAATAATCCAACATAGACCTCATAGTGGTTTTCATGACTGATAAGTATAGTAATAAAGGCTTCCAAGGATGTTCTTGGCAATGTTAGGATTAATATAAGCATGTCACCAATCAGGACATCTATCCTGACCTTGGTTCAGTTTCAACATGGCTGCTAATCCAGTAACTGCGGGCTAGAGGGCGAAAACCATTCTTCCCAATCAGTAAAGCTCTAAGGCCCTATCTATAGTAAGGGGCCCTTTCTTACTCAGTAGAGCTGAACAAGATTAGACTAGTTTTGCTAAACTCATTCTCGAATGATTCATCGATGGAATCAGGCCTAGGTGTATGAAAATTTCTTGTGATTCCCCTTCTTTCTTTGACATAGGTATTGAAGTGCACCTCTTCACAAGGGAGATTAAAGTGCAATGAAATGCCTTAAGAGTTGAATATGCTTTGTGAAGCATTGCGTTTAGCGGTAATCTCCACATCAAAAATAAAGGCCATTAAGGATGTACTTGTTTTTACTTTTTTTGGTTTATGTTATTCCCATTAAACTTTATATTTCAGTTTGGTTTAATGATTATGTATTGTTGATTGGTTTGCCTGAAGGGTAAGGTTTAGGTGCTATCGTGATTTAGTTGAATTGGGTCATGACAACTTGAATTTTACTAGGTCTGAAATTGATCATATGTACTTATATAGTGAATTTTAACACATACACTGAGTCCAAACCAAAGTTACTGGGTACAGATGAACCCATACCTTACCCTCTACATCTGCTCCTGACATAACACTTCCATAACTTCCCTTCCTGCACAATTCCAACCTATATCTTCATCCTATGTCCTCCAGGTTGACTCACTCCATGAAGTCTCTCTTCCCCATTCTGAATCTCTCCAACAGATATGGGCCTCTAATTTCCAGCATTTTGCATCTAGAAGCTCAAGATTTTATCACAGTCGGAATCAGACATAAGAAGAAGAATACAGTTGAGCATAGATAACATAAGATCACTACTTTTAAGTATGGCGATACAGTGATGGTAAAACTTAACTATTAAGGTTGAAATTGGAGTAATGAGAGCCAGTCTATGACTTGAAACTTGGAAACAGTTGAGACTTTCTCATGGATATTCTCAATTATATTGATTTTGCACTCCCTCTTAACTTGGAGATTGACAACTCTTTTGGTTTTTGGCAGAAAAGGGAGAAACTAAAAGGTTTGGGAAATCAAATTATCAGCTAGTAGTCAGTAACTCAGTATTACCACGTACCAAACATAAATGCGATAAATGATACTGAACCGACCAAATACCCAACAGCTAATGCTCATATACTGTGTTGTTTTGCATGGTAAAGGAATTAAGTAAGAAATAAAAGACATACCCTTTTAGGACTTCAGAAGTTACTCCTTCAAAACCAGAGATTAAGGTGGGCAGGCCAAAAGAAGTTAAATAATCTGCACTGGCCAGAAACTGCTGCTGGTCGTTTCTGTCAATTAGATCAATTTCATCCTAAAAACAAAACAGAGTGTACTTCTCCAATAAATAAAAGGACTGTAGGCTAAACATGTACCATCAATCGAATCAGCTTTATTATAGGAAAAGGTAAAAGAAAAGAAATTGCAAGAAGCACTGAAACCCTGGGCATAAAATAATTAACACAGTAATCTTGACTTTCTTTTTTCCTTCGGTAACAACCAACTGAAATTCCATTTTCATTTTAAGCTTCTCGCAAAACCCGCTTCCTCTGGTTCTGTTTGAATATAGACCACAAGGTTCAAATGTTCTCTGTTTGTTCGTGCATACGCACGCACACACCTACATATTTTTTTGAAACACAGGGAGTACAAGAACTAGTCAATTTTAGATGTTGGAAGAACTAGTCAATTTAAGATGTTGAATATTTTCCAGTTAGACTTTCCTCATTTAATATCATGAAGCACCACATATATGTACATATGAATAAACTTTCTTTTTATTTAACAAGTACAAATTTTAATAGAATAAGGAACCCAGAAAAGATCGCAAAATTCTGGTACAGAACCCATCTACTCAGCGTTAGATCCAGTTCTACCAAGAAATGTCCCATTATCCAGCATCAACTACACATTAGTCTCCTTATTTCTAGATAGGTTCCTTCTTTTGTGTAGGTTCTACATGATTTTCCAGCTTCTTTGCTTTGTTGTTAAAATTAACTGCACATAAGAGTCTCCTTAGTTCTGTGTTTGTATTCAGGTACCTGAGGAATAGTCGAGGTGCGAGAAAGCTAGCCTAAACACCACTGTTATAAGCAAAGAGAAGTTCTATGCTTATATTTTCACTTCCCTCCTTCAGTTTATCATTGTTTCCACTTATTTCTTGCCCACTCTACCTCAAATAGGTTAATGCAAATCTTACAATTGTTCTCATTCTGTTGGTCTAAACTGAATTAATTAAACTGCAAGAACATGATAAAGCAAAGAGAAAAGAAAGATAAAGATTAGCAAAAAGATAGAATTGGAACAAACGGACAGGCATCTTTTGTGCATACAGCTCTACAAGAAAATTGACCCCCCCTCCAACAGAAAAAAGAAAGAATCTATATTGTTTCGTTGGGGTTTCCGGGAAAAGACCATCGCATATTCCTCCAGTTCCTTATAAAAGATATTCAATCCATTAGAATAGAAGTTAATGAGGGTATTTATGTCAAGCAGATGTGTAGCTTCAAGTCAAGGACTTGCATGATAACATTTCGGAATATGAAAGTGAGAGACAAATTAAGATCCCTTATGTGACAACGGGGAAATTTTGGAGACAAAATTGAGTGCCAGGGTGTCCAAGAAGAACCTGAAGACGATGGCTAACATTTGAAATATGCATAAGTATCTTCTAGAGAGCGATGACAGATCAAAGCATCATGTCTGGTCAGTTCATTTAACTATAATACACAAAAAGACTACAAAAGGCTGGTTGGTTCATTCAATCCCCCAGAAAACTCTCAAACTTGTGGGCTGATGTCTGTTCATATCGTTTCTAGAGAGCCCATGGACCTAACTCAGTCCAAACATTATAATCTAGATCCATGATTTGGAAGTGCGAAAGAGAGGAATCAGAACCTCATAAACAGAACCTGGTTCGATAACTCTATACTTAGTTACCTACTTCTATAAAAAATAACTCTATACATTGCAGCCAAGCATGGAAATCCCACTTAGTCAGGGAACTCAAAGATACTTAGGTAAATAGCAAGGTGCTCTTATAAACTATCATCAGAATTTCATGGAGAATGACCTAAATATTAACCTTTCGGTAGGCTGTACCATTTATGGGCCTGAATATGCAACTGTACAAAGCTTCCACTACATCACAAACTTGCAAAACCTAAAGATACCAAAATTACACTCTGCCAAGAGGAGATTATTAGCAGAATTTTAATTTAGTATGTATAGTTAAATAGAAAGAGGACCTACACTTGAAATATGCATTGTAAAAGCTTGCTAGTTTTATGGATAAGGAAATAGTACATATTGCCATCAATGAGTTCTAAGTGTAATAACTGATAAGAAAATAAAACCCAGCTTTCATTCACATTGTACTTCTCTTTCAATTTATATTGTTAAATGTTAATAATTCTAAGCAACAGACAATCCACAAATGTAGTCACTTGGTGAACGGAATTTTTAAAAAAAAAAAATATAAGTAAAGTAAAGATGAGAGACAAAGGGAAGTTTCTACAATAATGAACAAAAGAACTTGGCTCTAGGCACAAGATGGATACTGAGATGAATAAACAGGGTAGTTAGGAGACAAAAACAAAAGTTGGAGGTTAGGAATTTGAAACTCAAGAAGGTTTATGTAAGAAAATTAACACTTGGAAAGGTGATAGAGAATATTGAAAGTTATCAGTGAAATCCTTCAGTTCTAATGGTTTGGATATGTTGCAGTCTGGGGGGAAGGTACACTGCTATAGCTATCAGTAAGTGTGATCTGGATGATTTCAGGAGCCGAAGCCTAACATAGATGCCATTGCCAACTCTGATGCAGTACTTACAAGAACTGAGAAGTATAGACCTTCTCAAGCACTGAATTTCACTGTAATTGACCTGTGGACTAGTTCGTTGTTCCCAGCATCAACACCAACCAGTAGTTTGTAATCTAAAATTTCATAACCTTAGAGATTGTAATTAGCAACAAGGCTTCTCTAATAAACAATGTAGAAAGTAGAAACAGTGAGTCATAAACAAGAAAAGGGGTAGCAGTTCTTACAAATTGGCCAGAACCTCCAATGCCACGTGCTGTGTCTATATAGAGATGTCTCCCTAATATATTTACTTGAACTCTAACATATAAGCTCAGCAGTGTTGCAGCCCACAGAGACAACACCATTCTTGTAAAACCTGGAAGATCACAAACACACAACAAGATAAGACAACTACTTCATTTCAAATTTCATTGCATGAACCCATTCTGCATACTTAAAATTTTGAGTATGTCCCATAGCTCGAGCTTCTGTGCAGCTGTTAGACTATTTGGCAGATCCTTTCCTTTCATCAATCTCTCTGTCAAGTGCGTAAGGTCCAATTCTTCTTCTATCTGACTGTGTAAACATCGCACTACATGAGGCAATGTTGTTGAATCAGCTATTCTTTGAACATTCTCAAAATGTGCCTTCACCCTACCGATCAAACAAAACTAGTTCAACCATTAATGACATTAAGCATGACGCTACTCTTTAGAACAGATAATACACTCCAAAAAAATTAAAGCGAAAAAGAGAAATCTTAACTGGAATTTAATGAGTTCATCACTTCTCCTTTCCTGTTCGAGTTCTGAGTGAAGATCAGAGAGTTTTCTCCTGTGTGTGTCATACAACTTATACAAAAAATACCCACTTCCCAGAACACCAAGTGTAACATATGCCTTTCTCCTATATCTTCTCCAAAATTCCCTATTCCAAGTAAAACAGAGTCAATACTGAATGATAAATCAATCAATTATGCCCGAATCACAAGCTAGTTAAAGTCGATTGTATGCATCATCAATATGCATTCCAATAAACCTAGAATCAGAAACAAAATTCAATTTTACATGTAACTTAACTAACATAATACTGATACTGTAAATCAATCAAATACTCCCAAATCACAAACTAGTTAAAGTCGACTGTATGCATCATCAATATGCATTCCAATAAACCTAGAGTCAGAAACAAAATTCAATTTTACATGTAACTTAATTAGCATTATACTGATACTGTAAACTTCTCCCAGCTTGAAACCAGTACAGAAACAAATACATAACAGAAAAATGGAATTCGACTAACCACATTCAAGCAATTTGGTGTCGGTATCCTCTGTTTGTTTCACCGGCCTTTGTTGCGAACACAGAGGGTTTTGGCTATTTGATAGCTGCTTTGAAGTTTGAACTTCCAATTTCGAAATAGGCATGTGTGTTTGTTTGGTTGGAGCATTTAATAAAATAGCAGCTTCAATTATTAGTTACTTGTGAAAATAAGAAAAGAACTGAAAGTAATTTGTAGAGTTGAGAAAAAAATGAACCAAAGTAGGGGTAACTTGGGTAAAAATGGACCAACCCAACTTGATTTTTATTTGGTTTGTGTATGGTTTGGTTTCACATTTTTAAAAATCTATGATATTTGATTTTGTTCAAAAAAGATGTGTTATATATATAATTATATACACATAATATTATTTTATGAACATTTTTAAGGCAGGAATCAAGGTTGGAACAAGGAAAGAAAGGGTGATTGGAGAAACAAAGAGATATGGAAATGTCACGATCCGGTTTCTCAGGTCATGATCACACCTACTATAACTCATCAGTAGGTAAGTCAACATGTAACCTGGAACAACAAGTAATGGGTACAAGGGTAGAAATGAATCAAAAATAAACAATTTAAAAGAAATAATAGGAGAATAAAGCAGAAGCAACATATATACACAAAACAAAAGATCTGATACCATTTTTCAGTGCGAAACTGCCATTTTTCGGTGCGAACTGGTAGTTGGTGAATTCATGAAAGTGGTAGTGTGGTAGATGGTAGTGTGGTAGGTGAGTAATTTGTTTTAGCCATTTTTATTATAATATTTTTTGTTAAGTGTCTTAATCTTGATATCTCTTTGATATTAATTTTTGATAGTGCTAAATTCATGGTAATATGTAATAATATTTATCGTAGTATTTTTCCGATAGTTGTTTTAATCTGAATATTTCATTAATATTATTTATAATATATTCTAGATATAACATATCTTGGGTTCTTCGGT
>JAJOOR010010376.1:0-35524 GCA_036250505.1 Solanum acaule | reverse complement strand
ATCTAAAAAGAATGATACGTCAAGTCCCATGTTGGCGCATGGTTCTTATGGAGAGTTGAGTTAATGTGAACTCGCGTCCCCAATTCGGTGCTCAATACTACTCCCAAAATACTTTGGCTCATAAGTGCTTTAAATACATCTTTCTTTAATTGAGATAATTACTCAAAACTTAGCCCAAAGGCTCTTTTGGAAAACATGGTTCCTTCATTACTTAAATGTAAAAAAAACATTTATAAACTTCTTTGGGAATACTTAGTTCCCTAATAGCTTTTGAGAAAATAGACTCAACTTTAAACTCTTGACTTAACTTGAAAATCTATACTCTTTGCTTGACTTACAATTTGAACCTTAAAACGACATTATAACGTTCAATAACGACTCTTGAAAAGCTTTAAAGACTTGCTTGGACTTACTTCTTAACTTTACTTGACTTGGCTCTAACTTCACCTTAACTTCGAACCTAACTTGCCTTGAATTGAATTACGGATTTAAGGTATATGATCACATGTTTATGGATGAATTCGGGATGTCTAAATGTACCTTAGAGTGTTGGAAACAACTAGGAACCAAAGGTATAATACCTAGGAACATGCATGAGAAAGCATGGAAAGAATGGGGGAACATGGCGTCCTTGGCGCTCTGCAAGGCGCGGAGCGCCAGACCTTGAAGCTCAGAAGGCACCTGCTGGCGCTCTGAGAGGCACGCCTCCCCAAGGGCTGGACTTCAGAATCCCCTTTGGGGCGCGCTGGCAGGCGCGACGCGCCAGCCCCTTCCCCAGAAAACTCGACTTTTCTCCCCCTTTTATTCAACTCTAAACCATCCTTACTTCAATGGATTTAACCCCAAACACTAAGGATCATCAATCTCTCAACATACAATAGATTACAACTCAAATACACAACCCAATCATGTCCCACAACCAACAATAATTTCAACAACAACAACTAACAACTTCAACAACTTCAACAACAAATCCAATCTTTTCTCAAATCATAAAAATGAGCTTGGTGTGTGGGGGAAAGCATCAACCCACACAAAGAACTCACATACCTTGATAGGGATCACCCCCGACGATATCCACGAGGATCCTTGACGGAAACTCCTTGCTTGATCTTCTCTTCCTCCTCTTCTTCTCCTCTTCTTCTCTTCTTCTTCTCTTCTTCTTCTCTCAAGCCCTAGCTTTCACTCTTTAAAATGGGACCAAATGATCCAAATATCAGCCTAAGACAACAATATAATCCCAAAAGAAATGGCTAGGGAAAAGACCAAAATGCCCTTAAAATTTCCGGACGGATTCCCTGCCAACTGCCCAACTTTCAAAGGGCATAACTCACTCATACGAACTCGGAATTGAGAAAATTTGATGGCATTGGAAAGATCATTCCAAGGGCTTTCCTAACATAACTGGAACTACTCCTAACTCATCCTGATCTAGGAGTTATGACCGCTCAAAGTTGGCCAAAAACTCACTGATTTCCACACTTAGCCAAATTTCCAGATTTTCAATTTTATTCCAAAAATGACTATTTCCGATTTTTAAGCCTCTTCATAGATATTTCAAATTACCGGATGTTACACCGGTGTCAACCCCACACCGAAAAGGGGTTGTCCTACTTGCCTAAGGTAGAACTCAACTATTAGCTTTTAGGTGGATCCACTAGCTAAAGACCTATGTGGGCACATAGTTTATGGGATAAGGGGATTGCTTCTAGAAACCTGCCCTCTACTAGCGGAGGAGCTTCCATCCCATGAGACTTATTCTAGAAACCCGCCCTCTACTAACGGAGGGGCTTCCATCTCATTATCAATATCCGCTCGGTACTAAGCATAATTCCCATTAAGTTTATATTAAGTCTTGACTTAAAGTGATAATTATGGAAAGGTGTCTTGACACACAATCCAACAAAATCATGCTAAAGCTCCTAGATTCATTAGGGGAGACTAGTCTTCAACCCTTAGAATCACTATATGCGACAAACCTTTCACATTGTATAATATTCATACCTAAGTGTGCAAGTAAGGATAATCATCCAATCAACACAACAATTAGCTTATAATGTATTTACTTTACTCTCAAAGCAATCCAATTGTATGCACACAAGTCTCATGCACATAGCTACTTCTCATGTTTTGCCCTTCAAGGCTATAGATCACATTCAACCAATCAATCTAGAATTACTACATTAGATATAGATGGTGGCATGATTCAATTAACTAAACTACTACAAGTACAATTCCATAGTTACTACAATTCACCCAAATCTCAAGTCATAAATTAGGGTTAAGGGGAATTCATGGATCAATGGGAGATTTTATCATAAAACCACCATTAAACAGTAATTCAATCATAATATAAGACAATTAAATCATTGGAAACGTTTTTAGAAAGAATCTTGGAGTGAAAACCCTAGGTTTTGGAGACTTTTCTACTTTGAAATTGAGAGTTTGAGGACTTCATGGATGAAAATCTAACCATGAATCAAAACTATCATACCTTAGATGAATATTCCTCACGAATTTGAGTAGAAAAGATGAGTTCTTGAGCCCTAGACTTCAACTTCTTCTTCTTCTTCTTCTTCTTCTTCTTCAATGGAGGTTTTAGTGAGAGAAATATTGGAGAGGTTTTGATTTGATTTGGGGATTTATGATTAATGACTTTAGATGGGTTAATTTAGGTGGGAAAAATATTTATATAGATTTTTAAAATAGGCCTAAAATGATACCACATAACCATTTAATAAAAACAAAATTACAAAAGAACCCCCAATCGTGACTGCCAAATGGGAGTTTCAGGTGCCACCTACGATTGGTGACCTACGGACCGTAGGTGGACCTACTGTTGTCTTGCAGGTCCGTAGGTCCATGGTCTGGGGCTTGAAATTTTGGAAATTTTGGGTTTGACCCACGACGCCCACCTGCGGGGAGTGGGTGGACTTACGGGGCATAGATGCCCTCGTGGGTCACTGCCAGGTAACTAATTTTGGGCCTTTCCTCAAGGACCCATGGTTGGTCCTTGGGGTTTAGGCCTTGACATCCTAACACCAAACCATGAATTTTAAGGTACGGGGAGGCATTTTTAAGGCTCTAATTCTAACGTCAAGCTTTAACTTAACCTACTAGTTTTAGGTTAGACACTAGTTTAGTTTATAAGTTTCCGAAATGTTACAGAAAGTGTGTTGTGAAATGGTAACTTGGAACTCAAATTTCGAGGTTCTGTCTCCGTGCAAGCCGCCAGAGCGGGACTAGTACCGCCAGGGCGGGGCCTCTGTGGTGGGATAGGGGCCGCCATAGCAGGTCAGTCGCGACTTAAGTCGGAAATAAACCCCAAAAATGTTGTTATTCTACAACATTCAATCTTGAGAGCTAAGGAACAACCTAGGGATATTTCTTGAAGGTTTTCCACGTATTCTAGCACCAAAAGTAAGGTTTTTACTCCCCGAATCCATTTTTCGATCCGTAGAACATAGTTTCTTGGGTAATTATCATTGGGGGAATGTTTTGATCTGAAGTTAATGGTGGAAATATCTCTATTTTGGGTATTGGGATCTTAGGTTGGCCTAGAGTTGATAATGTTGATTATAATCTGGGTAATTAGGCCTCGTTTATTGATCCGTGCATTAATTGTATGTTTTTAGACCACGAACAAGCGGGAAGAATCCGTAAAGGCAAGATTTAAGCTAAGTGCCTTAAGAGGATTCAAATTTTGATTGGAGGTAGGTGATGGTTGTGATTTCATGATTATGTGATATGTGTTGGTAATTGCTTCATTGTAAAGCATGAATGTATACAAATGTAGCATTGTTGATCAAACCTAATGAAATAAGTATGAATGAACAAATGTATGTCATGATTCAACACTTGATTGTATGATTATGAAAATGTACATATGAATGTGATTGTGATTGTGGCTTGTTGAATAGATCAGGTGTTACGTTTCAACACACTAACTTGGATCAGGTGTTACGTTTCAACACACTAACTTGGATCGGGTGCAACGTTCCAGCGCATATATGGGATCGAGTGTCATGTCCGGCACACTAACTTGGATCGGATGTCACATCCGGCACACTAACTTGGATCAGGTACCACGTACCAGTACACTAACAGTTTGGGTATGGGTTCCATGAGAGGACCATTGAATTGGATTCTGTGAGAGGACCATTGGATTGTAATGTCTATCTACTTGTGATGATTATGTTCATATCTAATGATGATTAATATTGGAAGATTGTATGTTGCTCTAAAATGATAACCACTGTGTATATATATACCATGCATGTCATGTTTACTTTGTTGTGATTGCTTTTACATGTTGTGTTTACTGGAATAGCCGTGTGATCCTACCAGTGGTTGTGTACTGATACTGCACTTGCTTTTTCTTTGTTGAGTACAAGGCATCTTCAGGAGGCTACTGACAGACCTCATTTAGGAGATCACTGATCGAGACCGGATTTAAGGGTGAGCCAATTCTTTCAGGCTTCCATGGATCCTTCGTATTATGTTTAGTCCACTCTTTTTGGACTTAGACATTGTTTTAGTAGTTGTTTAGTTTCGGGGTTGTACCCATTGTTCTTAGACTTGTCGTTAGTGGAGTTTTGGTACATTGACTTTCAGGTTCTAGGGGTTGTTCATCTGCATTAGTTTGGTTAGTTATTTGTTCAAACCTTTGGAGTTTATGGGAACTCCGTATTTCTTTTGGTCATTTAAACCTGCTTCTATATCTTTAAATGCCTAGTTTTTGTTAAGTTGCTTAGTCGGGTTGTAGTAATGGTTCTCCCACCGGAGGGTTAATGTGGGTGCCAATCACGACGGTCTGGGTCATGACAGAAAGAGGAGCAGAAAAATTAAAATATTTCACATTTTTTAGTTTCTGCCCCGCTAACCCAGTGGCGTAGCCATAGCCACCCCAGGATGTCTAATTGTACACCCTTCGTCGGAAAATTACGTTGTATATATATGTTAAATTCTACATTTAAAGGATATATATTTAAAGTTGGGCACCCTTGACAAAAGTTATGCCTTTGTCGCAGTGATAATGGGTGTCCATTTGAATGATGGAGTTTCAGGTTTGAACCACAAATATCACAATATTTTATTTTTTATTTTGACAACCACACACATTATTCTTGGACACCCTTAATAAAATTCCTGGCTCCACCACTACGATGACCCCTCTATAGCAGTTGACACATCGCTACAACGGTGACACCATAGCGAAATATTTCTGCTACAGTGGGATAACGTCAGCCAGGGACAAATTTGAAATTCTGAGATTTTCATTGTGTCACCCCAATTTTGAATTGGCAACATATTTCAAAAGTTTATTGAACTCCGCACAAGGTGCCCTTTGAATAATGACGAATCATACCATTACATTAATATAATCCTTTCATAATGAACAATCACTTTACATCGGGTTTGTCTCTTTCTTTCTTTTTTTAATATAAATTTAAAATATTGAATCCTTTATGCAAAATATAAACTTTATGAGTCAAATTTTATAGGCATAATACATAAAGGTGCACTTTAACTTGGCTTCAAGTGACATCTATGTCCCCCAACTTTGGATTGTATACAAGTAGGTACTTACACGTATATAATAATGTTGAACAAGTAGACATGTGTGTGGTCCTACACGTCGATATACATGACAATTCACATCCTACATGGTGTCCTATATGTATTATGACACGTGTGTCTACTTGTTCAACTTTACACAAGTTCAATTGTCTATTTATGTACACTAAAAAATGGAGAATATAAATGTCCGTTGAGACCAACTTAAAGAATATGTTTATGTATTATCCCAGTTTTATATTTAAAATTCCAAATTATGCTTTTCTTTGGAGAATTTAGGATTCCAAATTATATGGTGTGTCCAAACACAAGTTAAGTATGCAATCGGTGCACAATATGACAACGAACTGGACTACTTACCCAACCCTATATAGCCCCTTACTCTAAGATACCTACTCTATTATCTAATATATCATGTGTAAAATAACATTTTTTATAAATTTGTTAGGTAGCTAGGGAATAATGTTCAAAGATATTTATTTAAGTTCGTTAGCATTTCAAGCAGAATAATAATTCTATGGATTTGTTACAAAGTCTAACACTATTATTTTATAATTGTTATTTTAATATTGCATGCATTACTTATATTAGTATTATATTATACATATGTAGATTAGCTAGATTTCAACAAGAACTATAAGAACACTCGAAAGAACTTAATTAGTTCGTGAGATAACTCTACTAACAAATATAGAATTAGCTACGGATTTTATTTATAATTCTCAGCTAATTCATTGTTAAATAGCTCCTAGTTAATTAGATTTCTTATAATTCATCGTTAATCTATACTTAAATGAGATTAGCATAAAAAATATATTGTTAGCTATGAAATTCTATTTTCATGTAGTCTTGTCCACTTACAATTTGAATACAGAAAAATACATTTTCAGATCTCTTATATATATGTGTGTAAATGAATACCTCTTATAAAAACAACATCAAACTAAAAACACATTTGTAAAGGATTAGAAAACCATTTTCCCTGCTAGTGCTTGTTTCTTTTGGGGGGTGAGCACAACATTTGCCCTTAGGGTGAGCACTTTGTGTGCATCAAGTAAATCCCTCATTGTGTAAAAGTTTGCAAACCACACAGGAAATATAAACTCCACTGGACAAGCCCTATGCGCAGGCTCGACTCAAAAGACATCGCGAAAAGATGAATAGTGTTGGATTTGTAGAATATATCGTACCCCAATCACTTTATTTAGGGTCTGTTTGGAAAGTAACCATGTAATTGGAATTGGTGTAATTACTAGGGTAGTAATTACCAGTCTAGTAATTACACAACCTAGTAATTACGATGACCTGTTTGTTTGCAACAGTGTAATTACAAGTGTACTGTTTGGTTGCACAAGTGTAATCATATGGTTATATTAAATTTTAAAAATAAAAATTTATATTACACAAATAAGGGCCTTTATAAATGATATTAAATTGAATATTTAAGATATATATTGTCTTTTGAAAATATATTAGCTAATATACATAATTTCTTAACTAATATTATAAAAAACACAATTGATTTATATTTTTCAATTTAGTATATTTTGATTAAATTAATCATAAAAATTAAAAGTATAAAATTTCTATGAATATCATGAAATGCATGTTTGAAAAAAATATATTATAAATAAAATTTCATAAAATTTTAAAGCATTTGACAAAAAGACAATCTATCAAGTCTAACTTTGAAAAATATAGCTTGCAATCTAAAATATCAAGTCAATACTCCTAAAATAAATGAAAGTGAAAATATAACATATGTTCTAAATTCAAAACAAAAAATTTAACATAATACTTTTATGTCAAATTTCAACATAACATACATAAATATGATTTAGAACAAAAGGAAAACGCAAGTACATAATTTTATTCAACAATGAATTCTACTTTAATTTAAAAATTATAATACTAACAAAACTATACTAATAATTTTTCTTCGATAATATGAAAAATCACATGGAATCACATGAAGTAAAGGTTGAGAATAAGAAGGAAATGAAATATAACTAATAAAAAAAATTGAAAATATCAGAATAATAAAAATAAAAAAAGAATTTAAAATAATGAAAAAAATACATTAAAATGAAAAAACTAAAAATATAAATAAAAGGAAGAAATTCAAAAGTAATTAGTTTATAATTACACCATGTAATTACCAGCCATTCACAGTCCCCCCTGTGAATTGGAGAGTGTAATTACACCCTGTCAATTACACTCAATTACCTGTTGGCCAAGTAATTACATGGCCAACGAAATAGGACTGACAATATAATTACACTCAATTACACCAAATCCAATTACCAGGGTGACCTTCCAAACAACCCTTAATGCATGAATAGTAAAAAGATCTTTTCAGTTTGAATAGTAATCAAATATAACAGTTCTATGATCTAATAAATACATGTACAAGAGTACTTCCTATGGTGTCAAGTTTTTCCTCTTCATATTATTCTATCAGAATGTTTCTATCAATAATCTCTCCCATCCAAAAAATTGTAAGTACTTTTTTCTTCCTTCAAATAGAGATGGTAATTATTTGTACTTTGTACATATAGGGATTTCATGGTTTTGGCAAAACTAATAACAAGAAAATATTAACATTATAAGGAGTGCTTTTGAGTAATTAATATACATTTTTATCTATTTATGCATTTGATACATATTAAAAGTGTTTTTAAATCAAAATCAATTAAAAATTGATTAGCTTTACGTATGGTTATACGATTTATAAGTATATTTTGTTTGACTAAACTTTTTTACGGTTATCTATTCCTTTGCTTTGGATAATTTTTGAAATATATCATTTTTTCGTTATTCACACTTCTTAAATATAAAATATATTTTGAAATCTATATTTTTAAAATGTCTTTAAGGATATTTTAATAGAAAAAAATATATTTATCAATATCTTTTTATCTAACACTAATCGTTTATTATTGTCTCAACACTTGATTTAAATATGTAGGGTTATGGATCAACTTTTGTCAATCATGAGACTTTCAAGCCATCCATAATAAGAAGGGCCACTCCTAAGCAACCGGTCGATTGCCATTTTCCTTCTTCTTGTTAATTTTCCATTTTCTTTTATATCGTTTCAATTTTTCATATATTCTTAATTTTAAATTTTATGAATTTGAAAAACTTACATCATTAACTCATCTAAAATAAATTAATTGCATGTAACTCTATAAAATATTGGCTAATGTAAACTAAATGATAAGTAACTTGTTATATAATAACATGATATAAGATAATTGGCGTTCGCTATCTCTAGAAGAATGAGTATTGGAGGTTTTGAGAGTTGGTATACGTATAATGATGTTATTAGGTTGTAAAATGGACTTAGGAAAGTTGATTTAGGGTAAAAGGTCAAGAATATTCTTTTAGGAACATAAGAAAATCATAAAAATCAAACAAAACGATCTTTTAATGAACCCCATCAGCCAAATCGACGATCTGGAGGTTTCCTCGCCAAAATTACTTGGCGGATCGCCCTTTGGGACTTGAGATCACCCAAATGGACAGAAACTTAAGGTTTTTGGGACAATTCAGTGAGCTAATTCGGCGATTCGTCAACCCAGTCAGCAGATCGCCAATTGGGCAGGTGAGTTCGCCTAATTTCCATCCCACGTACGTTCCAGTTAAACAGCCATGACTTTTTACTTCAAAATTGAAACAAGGCAAACTTAGTGGCAAGAAGACTCATAGATAGGGTATAGGACACCTAATTCATTATATGTTGATAGATATGAGTGTTTGAGGTTGACCTTTATATGAACTCATGCGAGAACTTAGCCAATAGGAATGCCTTGAACCTGGGTTGGTATTTGAGGTCTCTTATGACCCTATACCACTTTAGATACTATTGACACACTTGGTAATGGACTTTATAACACATGAGCAAGTAGGACATAACCCGGTTCAAGCTCATATACTTACGACGAACGATTCAGATTTTTAAGAGTAGAGTTACGAGGTGTTGTAAAATAATTTGGGTCTTAGCTTAGATACTCACACTCCAAGCACCTAACCCAGTTCAAGCACATAAGTCACAAATGATATGGGTTTGAACATAGTCATGCTCTATCTGATGTTATTTGACATGAAATTGGGGTATCTTGGCACGAAGTAAGAATAAGACTACTATGACTTAAGCTATACAACTGCTACCTTTCAAGCCTAGAACCACCTCTAAACCACACCCTCCTTTATGAATACTGCACCTCATTATTTGCAACTCATAACTCATACAAGGGTTTATAACTACTCTTACCAAGGTCTAAGTTAATATCTGTTCATATTGTATTTAAGCCTAACTCTAAATCACAAAATGCTAACATGAGATGTTTATACTAATTTAAACCCCAAGATTCAGGTTTTATACCTCTATAGAGTATCTCATCCCAGGAATGCTATTCCTTACCACCGCATTCAACCAACCTCGAGTCCTAATCAAGAAAAACCTATTGCATTATGAATTCATCCACATGTTATAAATACCTCATTCAACCCCAGAACCATGGACTCCTCCTAACAAATCTTTCTTAGAATTTCTCATTCTCTCGTCATCTGTACCAACTGAAATTTCACGTATTGCGACTAACTACTCTCATTTAACTATTACTCATAGTAAAACTTCATCTTATCTTTCCTCCATATTTATAATCTTAGATGGCATAAGCACACTATCACTACCAACATAAGAAACATCAACCTTCTCCTTTAATCACTACTCAACTACTATCATCAACATCACCCTCACAATAGAAAAAGGATCACTAAAAGTGCTTTAAGGATAAATATCATAAGCACGATTCATTCGAGAATTCTGATATAAGAATATGTATGACAAAACATTATGTTGCTAGCCATTGAGATCAAATCATGAATTTGCGATAGTGAGCATACTATGAGACATGAGTGCTTATATGAATAAGTTCATACCATGAGGCTAATATCCATAACTTTATGGAGTAAGATTGAGATTAATGGGAAAAAGGCTTTACCCCTCATTTTGGGAACTGAAACTCTGTGAAGTGTATGAGCATAGGTCATGAAAACAATTATGATATTAGAAACATCAATAGTATGTTTTTACGACTAAACTTTAAGGAATACGCTGGAGTATGAATGGTTGATATATCGTTGTACTCGCTTTGAACATATCACTATTTGATTCTCAACACTTGACTTGGTTTCTCTTCTTATCATATCCCCTTTCGGCCTGAAGCTCACACTTTAAAGCTATGGATCTATTTCATCATCTCTAAATTAGTCTATATTCGATTTATTCTAATACTCGGGACATGCTAATCTCATGGCTACTACACTCGCCACGTGTAGGTATTAAGATTCTTTCTAAGTCTTCTTTCTGAGATACTTCTCATAACTTCTTCTGACTTCTATAAAATACTTTCTATAATTGTTACCTGCATTGACTTACAAAGCCTCTTAATCTAACTCTTAAGAAAAAAATAGTGCTTACATCATCCTATTCCATATTGACAGCTCAAATATACTATCTAGGCACACATGAAAAACCATAAACTTAATTGGAACCTCGTCAAACTATATACTATCTTGGGTACACCTCTTAATGCTCTTGCTAATTTAATGACTTGGTCACACTTCATCGATCTCATCTAAGAGTCATAATACCACACTTGTATCACTCACATTCATTTCAAACTAACACCTTATGTCCTCACCTACTCTATGTCAAATCTCAATACTAACATCATCACCCTCATGTCACCATTATTCTTTTATTACGACACTCAGCTCAAATTCAAGATTAGTGTCTAGTAATAAATACGGATATCAATATAATCACTCACATATCACATACTATACTAATGTCACGCCCCGTGACTACACCTTGGGCGGGACTGGCACTCGAGAACCATTGCTGGCCCCAAGCGAACCCTTGGCCTGGCTTACTTACTCAGCGGAAGACTTAATTCAACAAAGACAAGTCTATGTAATAAACTGGAATGTTATAATGGAACATTCAACTTGGCCATTAAGGCAAACTCAAGTCTTAACATAATATAATGACAATGAAAAGACTAAAGAACTAACATTTTACTGTCTATGAAGCCTCTAAAACAACTGAGATGGATGTCGAGACAGGACCCCCGATCATCCTAACAAATAAAATACTGAAAACAATAAAACGAGTCCTCTGGAATGCAAGGAGGCTAACCAACTGACTCTGGAGTGCTCACTGGATCAACGATGCGTTGGATGCCAATCCTAGTTACCTGTGTCTACACCATAATAAGATGCAGGCAAACTGGCATCAGTACATTGACTGTACGAGTATGCGAGTTGGAATGCTAAACACAACATAGGCTTGAAAAGAATCTGAATAACTTACCTAGCTCAACTCAACTTAAATGATTTCAATATAAAGCAGTGTAAATAAATGCAGTATAAAGAAAAGCTTTAAAACACGGTTTTCAACTCTGTGTATTTAGAAATACAATAATAACTCTGTATGTATGCAAAGATACATATAACTCTTAGATGTATGTAAAAATACAAATAATCTGATGTATATAAAAATATAAAATACTGTTGTGGGAGTTTCTCTAACCGACAACCATTACGTAAGAGCTATCGTGATGATACAACATTTTGCCTCACGCTGCCAGGGCCGTCTTATACCTTGTCGGGGGTATAGAACCTGAACTACTAAGTGGATCCACTAGTCTATGCTAAAAAGCACTAAGGGTTCATCTAAAAAGTATGACCCTTTTCTACCATGGTTTATAGGGGTTGTGGGTTCTCTGAACGCTCCCTCATATCGGTGCTCAATACTACTCCCAAAATATGATACTAGCTCTTTATGTTTAAAAACATACTTCTTCTGTGATTTGAGATTAGTGCCCAAAAACTTAGCTCAAAGGCTATCTTGGAAATCAAATTTCCCCTCTTGCTTCATTTAGAAAACGATTACTCTTTTCTGAAAACTAGCCCGAAGGCTCTTTGGAAATCGAGGTTTCCTTTCTTGTTTAAATGTGAAAACATTTTAAACCCTTTGGGAATACATAGCCCCCATATACTTTTGAAGAAATGGACTTCAAACTGTACTATTTACTCTTTACTCTTTACTCAACTTGAACTTTAAGTCTTAAAACAAAGTTAAAACATTTGGAAAACTCTAAGAACTTCTCTTGACTTTGATCTTGACTTGACTCTTAACTGGTCCTTGAATTGAAATATGGATTCAAGGATTGTGATTTGTGATTGGAAAGATCTCATGATGTTTAGGAATGATTTTAGATAGCAAAATATGAGAAAAGGATAAAAATCAATATTTGAGGGTGGATCCGCGATGCGAAGAGGCATTTAAATTTTAGTTTCGGAAATGACTTTTGAGGCAGAATGCTCCGTGGCCGCTCCGCAACGCGAAATAATTTTTCTCAGTTCTGGGAAGTGGGTCCGCGACGCGGAGACTTATCCGGATTTCGATCGACGAAATTTCTTCTTCATTTTCCAGCTCTAAACCCTCTAAACTCCATGGGTCCTTTCCCCAAACACTTAGAATTGATTAAATGTTCAAAGTACATCAGATTCTACTCAAAATCAAACCTAAAATCACGGATTCGGATCAAACAACTCCTCAACGATTTCAACAAATCAATAATTTAATAGAACTTCAACAAACCCATCAAGAACTCAATTTCTAAGCTTTCAAGAACTAAAATTCGTTGAAATAAATCATGATTGGCGCGTGGGTGAACTAACCCAATGCTATGTGATCTCACATACCTTGTAGGGATCACCCCCAACGAAAGCCACAAGTTAATCTTGACAAATCTTGAACATTCTTCTCCTTTCTCCTCTTTTCTCCTTTCTCCAAGCCCTAGAGTGAAATTCACTTTTCTAAAACTGACTGAAATCTGACTTTACCTCAATTAAACTCCTAAAATGAATTAGAATAATTAGGTAAGGAAATGACTAAATTACCCTTTTAAAATCCGAATTTAGACTTTCCTTAATCCAACAGCCCAACTTCCAAAGGGAATAACTCACTCATACGAACTCGGAATCGTGCAAACTCAGTGACGTTGGAAAGATCATTCCAAGATCTTTCCTAACATATCTGGAAAAACCTCTAACTCATCCTGAGATAGAAGTTATGGCCGTTTGAAGTTGGCCAAAACTCAACTTTTTCCTAACTTAAAGAAATTTCCAGATTTCCATTATTTCCAAAAATGACTATTTCCAGCTCTTAGCTTCTTCCTAGCTATTTCAAATTGCGAGATGTTACAATATCTCCCCCTTGGGAACATTCGTCCTTGAATGAGATTATTCTTACTAGGCTAAGGGTGGTAACATTAAGTTCAAACACGCAACAAGCAAAAGCAAACAAACAACATGCTCACTCATAATTTTAAGAGTACTAAGAAGAGAATTAATACCTTGGTCTGCACTTTCTCCGAATTCAAAGAGATGTGGATATATCTTCTTCATATCCTCCTCAGCCTCCCAAGTAGCTTCCTTAAAAAATTGGTTCCTCCAAGGAACTTTGACTGATGCTACCTCTTTTGTTCTTAACTTGCGAACTTGGCAATCTAGAATCTGATCAAGAATCTCTTCATAAGATAAGCCATCTTTGACCCTAATATCTTTGATTGGTATAATCAACAATGGATCACCCATGCACTTCTTCAACATGGAGATGTGAAACACCAGATGAACCGTGGCTAACTCTTGTGGTAGCTCCAACTCATAAGCTACATTACCTACCCTTTTTGATATTTTGTAAGGGGCAATATACCGGGGACTAAGTTTTCCCTTCTTACCAAATCTCATAACCCCCTTCATGGGTGAAACCTTCAAATACACCCAATCATCAACTTCAAACTCTAACTCTCTTCTCCTAACATCAGTGTAGGATTTCTGACGACTCTGCGCCGTTTTCAACCTCTCTTGGAGTCCATCCACCATTGGTACACACAATCTGCCTTGATACCTCAACACGCCATCTCCCCCTTGTTCAAAAGCCATTACTTTTTGCTTACGAACATTTGCCTTTAATTCAGCAAAATGGGGTCTTGGTCTTGCTTGCCTTTTACTTCTGACACTAATGATGATTCATCCCCATTCGTCACCACCACTCCTCCTTCTGTGGAATCCATAAGTCTGACTCCCAGGCGTGTAAGTATATGCATATCTTTCGCTAACTCTCTATTTTCTTCCTCAATATGGGTGGTACTACCTATAGACAACCTGCTTAAGGCATCAGCAACAACATTAGACTTACCTGGGTGATAAAGAATACTCATGTCATAATCTTTGAGTAACTCTAACCACCTTCTCATAAACACATACTGAAGACTTGTGATCGGTGAACACATCCACATGAACACCATACAAATAATGACGCCATATCTTCAAAGCAAATACTACAGCAGCCAGCTCTAAGTCATGAGTAGGGTAATTCTTCTCATGAACTTTCAACTGTCTAGAGGCATAAGCTATAACTTTGTCATTCTGCATTAACACACAACCCAAACCAACTCTAGATGCATCACAATACACCACAAAACCTTGAGTACCTTCTGATAAGGTCAAAACTGGGGCAGTAGTCAGCCTCTTCTTCAATTCCTGAAAACTTTTCTCACAAGCTTCAGACCATTAAAACTTTACTGTTTTTTGAGTTAACTTGGTCAAAGGGGACGAAATAGATGAGAAACCCTCTACGAACCTTCTATAATATACAGCCAAACCCAAGAAACTCATAATATCAGTTGGAGATGTGGGTGTAGGCCAACTCTGCACTGCCTCTATCTTCTGAGTATCAACTCTAATACCATCACCGGAAACTATGTGACCCAAGAACGCCACAGACTCAAGCCAAAACTCACATTTAAAGAACTTAGCATATAACTCTTTTTCTTTCAAAATCTGAAGAACTATTATGAGATGGCTAGCATGATCTTCTTCATTCCTTAAATAGATTAGTATGTCGTCAATGAAGACGATAACAAACATATCTAAATATGGTTTTAAGACTCTATTCATAAGGTCTATGAACGTTGCAGGCGCATTGGTCAAACCAAAGGACATGACCAAAAACTCATAATGACTATAACGGGTCCTGAATGTTGTCTTTGGAATATCACATTCCCTTTCTTTCAATTGCTCTTTTAACTCTGTTGGTGCCATCCTATATGGCGGGATAGATATAGGACGAGTATCTGGAAGAATATCTATACCGAAGTCTATCTCTCTCAAGAGGGACTCTGGGTAGATCATCAGGAAAGACTTCTAGAAACTCTTTGACTACTGAAACTGACTAAATATGAGGTATCTCAACACTAGAGTCATTAACTCGGACTAAGTGATAGACACACCCCTTAGAAACTAACTTCCTTTCCTTAAGGTACGAAATGAAACGACCCTTAGGCACTGCTGAACTGCTTTTCCACTCTAACACTGGCTCATTTAGAAACTGAAACTTGACAACTCGAGTTCTACAATCAACTGAGGCATAACAGGCATGAAGCCAGTCCATACCAAGAATGACATCAAAATCTACCATGTCTAACTCAATTAAATCAGCCATGGTACTCTTGTGATTAACGGAAATGGGACAATCACGATAAACTCTTTATGCTAGAATAGACTCACCAACATGTGAAGAAACACTGAATGGTTCACTAAGTGACTCAGGAATAACATCAAAATTCATAGCAACATAAGGAGTTACAAAAGACAAACTTGCTCCTGGATCTAGAAAAGCATAAACAGTAAAGTCAAAGACTTGGATCATACCAGTGACAACATCTGGAGAGTTCTCTTGCTCTTGGCGATTAGTGATTGCATAAAGGCGGTTTGCTCCTCCACTAGTACCGGAAGTAGCTCCTCTAGGTGCAGTCTTGTCTGGTGGAGCAACTGGTGAAGATTGGGTTCTATTGCCCCTATTACCATTACCTTGCATATTCTTTGGGCACTATTTCATGAAGTGACCCTCTTGTCCACACTTGAAACAACATGTCTGGCCATCACGACACTTACCTGGGTGGGTTCTACCACACCTAGCACATGCAGGAGCCCAGTTACCCCCTTGTGCCACACTACCCTGAGACTGTGCAGGTTTAGTTCTGAAGTTCTGCGAATTCTGGCCATTATACTCACCTTTGTTTCTGGGTGTAGGTGCACTAGCAGATGATGGGGCAGGTCCCTTCTGTTTCTGTTGGAAGGAAGACCAGTTCGCACTACTCTTTTGCTGCATGAACTTGTTTCCTGATGTCTTAGTCCTCTTATTCTTAAACTATTCTCTATCCTTCAGCTTATCCTCCTCAACTTGTTGCACATGGATCATTAGCCTTGTTATGTCCATATCCCCTATCAGCATCGCTTCCTTGCCTTCCTTGCTTGATTAACGAGACAACCCAGCAACAAATAAACTAATCTTGCTCCTCATGTCAGCAACCATCTCCGGAGCATAGCGGAAAAGTTGTGTGAACTTCAGACTATACTCATGAACACTCATAGACTCCGGATTAAGGGTGAGAAACTCTCTTATCTTTGCCTCTCGCAACTCACGGGGAAAGAAACGCCCTATGAGAGCACTCTCAAACACAGCCCAACTCACTATTGGTGCATCCTCAGCCCTATTCTTTTTCCATTGGTCGAACCAAATTCTAGCGACACCCTTCATTTGGTATGCAGCTAGTTCTACCCTCTCAGCATCAACAACATGCATAATCTTGAAAACTTTCTGAAGCTCTTTAACAAAGTTCTCTGGATCCTCTATGACACTTGAACCTATGAATCTTTGTGGGTTCATCCTTAAAAAATCATGGATCCTTGAAATATCATCCACTTCCTGTCGGTTATATCTATGTCAAACTTGATGGGTCGCAACTTGACTTATCATCCAGATAGCTTCACGAAATTCAGCATTGGAGACCTCTCCTTAGGGTTGCACTACTGGTGCATTAGGTAACCCTTGTTCCTCAATATTTCTCCTAGCAGGACAACCTCGGACAGCTCTTCGTGGAGACATGATTATTTGGAAACACGCGCAAGCACAAATTAGAGGGAAACTTTTTAGAGATCAAACTCTAACGCATTAAATGAGTGTGAAAGAAGTGAGAAATTTTCCAAATGTTGCAGCCTCCTAATTATAGATGTGGCGCGCTTCGCACCAATAACTAGGACTCTACAGACACAGCTTCATAGACTCCCTACGACTCTTAAACTTTGTGCTCTGATACCAAGTTTGTCACTCCTCGAGCCTACACACTGGGGGGACTGGCACTCGAGAACCATTGCTGACCCCAAGCGAACCCTTGGCCTGGCTTACTTACTCAGCGGAAGACTTAATTCAACAAAGACAAGTCTATGTAATAAACTAGACTGTTATAATGGAACATTCAACTTGGCCATTAAGGCAAACTCAAGTCTTAACATAAGATAATGACAATGAAAAGACTAAAGAACTAACATATTACTGTTTATGAAGCCTCTAAAACAACTGAGATGGATGTCGGGACAGGACCCCCGATCATCCTAACAAATAAAATACTGAAAAGAACTGAAACCAATAAAAAGAGTCCTCCGAAATGCAAGGAGGCTAACCAACTGACTCTGGAGTGCTCACTGGATCAACGATGCGTTGGATGCCAATCCTAGTTACATGTGTCTACATCATAATAAGATGTAGGCCAACTGGCATCAGTACATTGAATGTATGAGTATGCGAGTTGGAATGCTAAACAAAACATAGGCTTGAAAAGAATATGAATAACTTACCTGGCTCAACTCAACTTAACTCAACTTAACTGATATAAAGCAATGTAAATAAATGCTGTATAAAGAAAAGCTTCAAAACATGGTTTTCAACTCTGTGTATTTAGAAATACAATAATAACTCTGTATGTATGCAAAGATACATATAACTCTGAGATGTATGTAAAAATACAAATAATCTGATGTATATAAAAATACAAAATAATGTTGTGGGAGTTTCTCTAACCGACAACCATCACGTAAGAGCTATCGTGATGATACAGCATTTTTGCCTCACACTGCCAGGGCCGTCATATACCTTGTCCGGGGTATAGAACCTGAACTACTAAGTGGATCCACTAGTCTATGCTAAAAAGCATGAAGGATTCATCTAAAAAGTATGACCCTTTTCTACCCATGATGGATACATGGTTTATGGCGGTTGTGGGTTCTCTGAACGCTCCCCCATATCGGTGCTCAATACTACTCCCAAACTATGATACTAGCCCTTTATTTTTGAAAACATACTTCTTATGTGATTTGAGATTAGTGCTCAAAAACTTAACTCAAAGGCTATCTTGGAAATCAAATTTCCCCTATTGCTTCATTTAGAAAGCGATTACTCTTTTCTGAAAACTAGCCTGAAGGCTCTTTGAAATTCGAGATTTCCTTTCTTGTTTAAATGTGAAAACATTTTAAACCCTTTGGGAATACATAGCCCCCATATACTTTTGAAGAAATGGACTTCAAACTGTACTCTTTACTCTTTACTCAATTTGAACTTTAAGTCTTAAAACAAAGTTAACATTTGGAAAAGACTTTTGGAAAACTCTAAGAACTTCTCTTGACTTTGATCTTGACTTGACTCTTAACTAGTCCTTGAATTGAATTATGGATTCAAGGATTGTGATTTGTGATTGGAAAGATCTCATGATGTTTAGGAATGATTTTAGATAGCTAAAATGAGAAAAGGATAAAAATCAATATCTGAGGGTGGATCCGCGACGCGGAGAGGAATTTAAATTTATGTTTTAGAAACGACTTTTGATGCAAAAGGCTCCGTGGCCGCTCCGCGACGCGAAATGATTTTCTCAGTTCTGGGGAGTGGGTCCGCGACGCGGAGTCATGTCCGGATTTGGACCGATAAAATATTTTCTTCGTTTTCCAGCTCTAAACTCCATGGGTCCTTTCCCCAAACACTTAGAATCGATTAAATGTTCAAAGTTCATCAGATTCTACTTAAAATCAAACCTAAAATCACGGATTCGGATCAAACAACTCCTCAACGATTTCAACAAGTCAATAATTTAATAGAACTTCAACAAACCCATCAAGAACTCAATTTCTAAGCTTTCAAGAACTTAAATTCATTGAAATAAATCAGGATTGGCGCGTGGGTGAACTAACCCAACACTATGTGATCTCACATACCTTGTAGGGATCACCCCCGACGAAATCCACAAGCTAATCTCGATGAATCTTGAACGAATCTTGAACGTTCTTCTCCTTTCTCCTCTTTTCTCCTTTCTCGAAGCCCTAGCGTGAAATTCACTTTTCTAAAACTGACTGAAATCTGACTTTACCTCAACTAAACTCCTAAAAACGAATTATAATAATTAGGTAAGAAAAAGATTAAATTACCCTTTTAAAATCCGGATTTAGACTTTCCTTAATCCAACAGCCCAACTTCCAAAGGGAATAACTCACTCATACGAACTTGAAATCGCGCAAAATCAACGGCATTGGAAAGATCATTCCAAGATATTTCCTACTATATCTGTAAGTACCTCTAACTCATCTTGAGATAGAAGTTATGTCCATTTGAAGTTTGCCAAAACTCAACTTTTTCCTAACTTAAACAAATTTCCAGATTTCCATTATTTCCAAAAATGACTATTTCTAGTTCTTAGCTTCTTCCTAGCTATTTCAAATTGCGAGATTTTACAACTAAATTACGACCACTAGATACAATTAAGAAACACTCACCCACTAAGACCACATGAAATGTATTCAATCTTTTTCTAAAGTCTATCGATTTACATATTACCGTGACATTCTCTTTCAAAACCTAAGTACTATTTATCCATTCACCATACATTCATTGTCTAATAAATTTTGTTACCATCTGAATATCAAGGGGAACTCCCTTCAAAATTATAATCCTAGCTTAGATCTATCACCTTATGAATACTCTGCTCTTCTATTCAACACCTATACTTGGTCATCACTAATGCATTGACATATCATCACAAACTCCTTTCTGGTTAAAGTATACTCTAACTCATCCTAACTAGTAACTATCACTCTACCTTCTATCATGAATTCCACAAAAAAAATATTCCTTAGACTACACTTACTAGGTACATGACTGCAACTACACACTTTACTCAATAATTATCCCAATTTCTTAGGTTACTACACCTCTAAATTCATACTTCTAACTATGTGCACTTCTAGTACTATTGCTTATAACATCATAACTCATACTATCTTTTCATGTGAAAATACTATCCCGGCTCTACACATTTTCCCTCTTAGAATGTATCACCTGAAACAAGGTTTAGAGCAGAGAGTCTGAGAGTATATCTCTCTTTTAGCTCAATCACACGATTCATATGAAAAAGAGTGCATTCTTTCAAATCAACACATTGCACACTAACATGCTTCTCTCAAGCCTCTCTGCAGTCTCTTAACTTTCAAAAAAATTTATCTAAGGTTAACACATCAATAAGTATCTGAGCTTTGCTTTTTCAACCACTTTGAGTATGAGGGTAGTCGAATGGATTAGAGTAACACATGAGGATAAATAAACTCCTTATGGTACAGTAATATTGCACCATTTAGAGTATGAAAGAAGGAAAAGTTTTCTTATAGGTCTCTAATCCCACATTTATAGAAGTGGAGCCCTCACAAAGATAAATAAGATCTTACTGACACGACTTTATAGACACCCTAAGACACTTGAAATTTGCACTCTGACACCAAGTTTGTCACGACCCCAGCCTACAACCTGGATGTGGCCAACACTTGAGAATCATTATTGGTTCCCAAGTGAACCTCATCCTGGCTCACTACAAGCGGAAGACTAACTCAAGCATACACAAGCATCAAAATTGAAGAAAATGTTTAATACAACTTACTGAATCTCAAAACTATCTAAAAATACTAAGTATGAAACATACAATTTTAAAATAAAAAAATATGTAACTGAATACTAAAAGACTCTCTGAAATTGTCTTCTATGAAGCCTATATTGTATAAAGATAAGTGTCGGGACAAGACCCATGATACCTCAAAATGCTACTACTAACAACTTATATAGACTGGAAACCTCTGGAAGCAAGGAGGCCTTACTAAAAAGCTGACAACACTGATGAAGTAGCCTTAATAGAACTCTTGTTGAGAATCTTGAGTACCTGAATCTCCATCATAAAAAGATGCAGATCGAATGACATCAGTACATTGAATGTATAAGAATGTAAGAAGGCTGAATAAAACAAATAGATGGACTCAAAGACTACAGTAACTCAACTGAAGTATAGTATAAATCATGATGAAAGTCATTTAAACTCTTTCAGTAAGAATGCAATAATAGTAAACACTCAATTGAATTATATATATATATATATATATATTTTACTTTACTAGGGAGTTTCTCTAACCGACAACCATCATTATAAGTCTATGTGATGATAAAATGTCTTACCCACGTTCCCAGAGCCTCCATATACCTTGCCGGAGTATAGGACGCAACTGAACTGCTGGATCCACGAAAAAGCCTTCTTGAGGCAACTGAGGAGTCCCAGTCTTGCCGTACGATCCTATCTACGTTAGCAGCGTAGGTTATGGAGTTTGAGTTATCTAAACTCTTACCCTAAATCAGTGCACAATACTATTCTCAACTTATAACTGAATGCTCATATAATAGTACTCTATGGGTTGAGAAAATTTCTCAAAAGGGCTGTTTAAGAGGTAATTGAAGTTGTACTAAATCTGTCTAAAATACTATGAAAACTATTTATACTTTTTTTTAAAATAGTACTCTCTTTCCAATGTGGAAAATCATACTTTCTTTAAAGGGTAGCTGGACTTCTCATTATCTAACTAAAATGCTTTTGAAAACTATTTATGCTCTTCTTATAATAGTATTTTATTTTTCTTAATGTGAAAATAGTACTTTTGGAACCATTTGTGTTCCCTTAAACTCTTCTCAAAAGATACTCTTGAACACACTTTAAAATTCCATAATCAATGCATGGAAATAAATGCACAAAGGCTTTCAAAAAAAATCTCATCAACTAGGGTTCACGCGAAATAAGCATGAACAACAACTCAAGGATATCAATGCATATAATACTGCAATCTCATAATATAAGAATTTAGAACAATAATTTCACAAAAATAAGGGCAAAACCCTAGATTGAAATTTTTACTAATTGAATTTAGATGTAGGGTGTGAGGACGAACTAGTCCAACACTATGAATCGCCTTGCATACCTGGAAGAACGAAGTTCTTGAAAAAGTTTGAAGAAAAACTTGATTGGGAGACTTGAAACCCTAGTTTTTTTTATCCTTGCGATTTTCTTGGAGATGAAGAGTGCAAAAGAATATTGGATTAAAAACCTTAGGAACTTGGAGCCTTTAGATCTAGAGAAATTGGGAAAATTCTTCCTTGGCATTCTCCATCTTTGGAAGTATGAGTTTTGGAGGTTTTGAGAGTTTGTATACGTATAGTAATGTTATTAGGTTGTAATATGGACTTAAAAAGGTTGATTTAGATTAAGAGGTCAAGAATAACCTTCTAGAAACGTAAGGAAACCATAAAAATCAAAGAAAATGACCTTTTAATGAATTCCATCAGCCAAATCGGTGATCTGGAGGTTTCCTCGTGAAAAATACTTGGCAGATCACCCTTTGGGACTTTAGATCACCCAAAAAGATAGAAATTTAAGGTTTTCGGGACAATTCGACGAGCTAATTCAGCGATTCGCCAACCCAGTCAGATGATTGCCAATTGGGCAGGTGAGTTCGCCTAATTTCCCAGCCCTCATATGTTCCAGTAAAACAACCATAACTTTTTACTCCAAAATTGAAACAAGGAAAAATTTGTGGCGTTCAAAAACTGACTCACAGACCTTTGATTTGATAGGTCATAGGACATTGAATTCATTATATGCTAATATAGAGATATGAGTGTTTGAAGTTGACCTTTATATGAACTCATGCGAGAACTTAGCCAATAGAAATGCTTTGAACTTGGATTGGTATTTAACGTCCCTTCTGACCCTAGATCACTTTAGACACTATTGATACAATCAATAAAGGACCTTATAATACATGATCAAGTAGGATATCACCATGATCAAGTAGGATATCACCAGCGAACGATTTAGATTTTTAAGAGTACAGTTGTGAGGTGTTATATAATGATTCGGGTCTTAGCTTAGAAATTTTTTGGGTGTTACAGAGTGTCGGGGTTGGGTTTCAGTTCGAATGTCAGGTCTCGGGTCAAAAGTCGGGGTTAGGTCCTGTTGGATTTTTGGAACGATTATCGGGGTCGTGTCCTAGTTCGGTTGTTAGGGTCGCATCCTAGATCAATTATTGGTGTTGGTTTATTGGTTAAAAAATATCTTCCTAAAGAGTATTTTTCTACTCTCTAGCCAAAAATAAAAGATATTTGGTGAAAAATGTTTTTCATTCACCAACCAAACACTAAAAAAATATTTTTCAGAAAATATTTTCTACTCACCAACCAAACATGAGAAAATAAGTTAGAAATCCATTTGTTTTCCAAGAAAATATTTTCTAGGAAAACATCTTCCTTCATACGAAACACACCCTTAATCCTTTATCTTCTTCTTTTTTTCGCACCAAATACCCTTTGCTCAAACTCGATCGTGGCTGCCAAATTTGATAGTAATTTTAAGAGGAATACTCTAATGTATATAAAGATTAAGAAATAAGAAGAGTTTGAGAAAATAAGAGCAGATTTCGTTGTTATATTGTTGTGTTTTTACTTATAGAATTTGTACATATATATTGATGATAAATATAAGAGTCCTTATCCAATACCTATTCTAAAGGAATAGTGATCTTTTTCTTACTAATAATAAGTTAGAACAATTGAATTCTAGATAAAATGCGGTATGTGAATTCAAGTTGATGATGGACTTTAATATCCCCTTAATAGATCATGTTCTGGATTGAATCATGAGTTTGGATCGATGGTTGAGGAACCGAGTTGTGCCACCAGTTTTAATAAAGATATCTGCAATTTGATTTTGAGATGAAACATAGCAAACCACTAAATATTGATCTTCAACTATCTCTTGGAGAAAGCGATAATATAGACGAATATACTTTGACCATTGATGTATGAAAAGATTTCGTGATAAAAAATTGTGCACTCGTATTATCACAAAGAACTATGGGATATGCAGTGAGAGGAGCATGTACTTCATTGATAAGTTTGTGTACAAAAATTAATTCAGTAATTGAAAAGGTTAAAGTATAATAGTCAACTTCAATGCTTGAGCAGGCTACAACCTTTTGTTTTCAAGAAGACCAACTAATTAAGTTACCTCCATAAAATAGTACAACACTATATTGGGAGAGACTATCATCAAGGTCAAAGATCCAACCAGAATTTGAAAAGGCCACAAGACTAGAATTAGACATAGGTCGTAGTGAGAGGTCATCATGGATAGATCCTTTTAGATATCGAAGTATGCTTTTGACAGCTGATCAATGAGCAATGGTGGGTGATTGCATAAATTGGCATACTTGATTTGACTAAATAGGATATTTATAGCCTAGTGGTGGTAACATATTGAAGGGCACCAACAACACTACAGTATAAATGAGCATCAAGCAGAGGATCATCAAAAAGAATAAGTTACGATCCAGATCCAGTCGGACTAGAATTGGGCTTAGCATAAACCATGTTAGTTGACGAAGTAAGTCACAAATATACGTGCCATGAGATAAAATGATTCCATTTGATGTTGGAGATACTTAAATACCAAGAAAATGATTCAAGGAACCAAGATCTTTTTCAGGGAGAACTATTGATCAAGAGAGTGAATAAATGTAGTGATGAAATCACTATCATTAACATTTATAATAAGGTCATCCACATCGACAAGAACACTTATTGTGTGCTTAGAAGTCTGCACAAAAAAGGAAGAGTCAAATAAACAAGAGTGGAAGTTAATTTTGTGGAGAAAAAGCTTTAACTTATTGAACCAAGCTCGTGGTGCTTGTTTGAGGCCATATAAGGCCTTTTTCAATTTGCATACAAAAGGCGGCCGATGAGGATCAATAAATCCTCTTGGTTGCTTCATAAACACTTGCTCAGAGAAATCACCATTTAAGAATATATTGTTACCATCAAGTTTTTGAGTAGGCCACTTATTTGTCATAGCTAAAGACTGGATAAGCCGAATGGTTATGGGCTTAACAACGGGACTAGAAGTATCAAAGTAATCAAACCCCTCCTCTTGGTGAAAACCTTTAGCTATGAGGCGAGTTTTGTAACGATCAATTGATCCATCGACTTTTCTCTTAATCTTGTTGACCCATTTACAACCAACAATGTTAGAGTTAGATGGTGGTGGAATCAATGTCCATGTCTTGTTTGGCATAAGAGCTAAATTTTATTGTTTGCACAGCATGGTGCCATTCAGGAAATATGGAGGCTCGATGATAGGTTGTAGGTTCTGGAATGTGAGAGTGATTAGGATGCAAAGAATGGTGAGATGTTTTAAGAGCTTTTAGTTTTAGGGAATTGGTTTTACTTCAAACAACCATATGATGGCGGGAGGTGTCTGAGGGAGAAAATAGGAAGGAGGTGTGGTAAGAGGAATCAATAGATGGTGGTAGATACTCAAGTTGGTCAGTAGATCGTGTATGATTTATGCGTGTGGAGGAGCCGAAGGATGTACAGTAAAGGGATAGTTTGTATGAATAGTGTGATTAGATGAAGGGATAGATGATGCAACTAGAATATTTGATAATGACCTTGGCGTGACAGGGTGTGTAGGAGAATGTGAATGCACTTGATGTTTAGAAGCTTGATCTAGTAAACAAAATATGAGTTGCTAGAATGTGAACAGGGGGAGGAGGTTTTGTGATCAGCAACATGGAGGAATAAGGGAAAATGTTTTCATCAAATACAACATGGAGAGTAATATTAATCAAGAAGATGCAACATGGTAAGCTTTGTGATGAGAACTATACCCAATAAAAACACAATGAAGAGATCGAAAATCAACTTTATGATGATTGTAGGGTCGAAAAAAGGAATAAGAAAGGCAACTAAAAGTTTTGAGAAAACCATAATGAGGAGAACTTTTGTGAAGTAATTGATATAGTGATTTGAAAGACAAAAAAGGAGATATGGTAATGTTGGATAAGTTTGTATTAGTAGTGTTAAATGCATGCTTCCAAAATTGAAATGGAAGAGAAGCATGAGAAAGAAGAGCGAGTCTTTTTCAATTTAATGATTTGATTTTGGCGCTCCAATGCACCATGTTGTTGAGGTGTATAAGGACAAGAGATACCATGATGAATACTATCATTTTGTAAAAAGGATGATACATTTCGGTACTCACCTCCCCAGTTAGTTTGGACTGATTTTATTTTGGTTCCAAACTGAGTTTCAATTAAAGATTTAAATTCACTAAAAGTGGTAAGACTTTTGATTTATGTGGCATAAAATATATCTAAAGAGGGTCCCCAACCATCGGAATAAGTTAATTGAAAAGGACTACTGCTAGAAAAATGAGAATGACAAAAGGGTAAGTTTAGACTCTTGCCTAGTGGACAAGGTTCGCAAACATTAGGAAAATCACAATTAGAAATACTTAGCCTAAAGTTAGACATAAAATACTGAAGAAGAGCTTCATTTGGATGAGAAAGTTGAAGGTTCCAACCAACAAGAGAAGTGTGTTTACTAAGAAAATATTGAAGGTGAGGAAGACTGAGAATAAGGTGATGAAGGTTGAAGACGGTAAAAGTCATCATCAAGTGTTCCTCAAAGTAGTTTCCTGCCCCGAATCTTTCACATAAGAAACATGAGGATGAAATTCCATATAGAAATTGTTATCACGACTTATTTTAGCAACACTGAGTAAATTCTTTGAAATATGTGGGCCATGAAGAATATTGTTAATTAAGACGAATGGGCCATGTGTATAGACAAATTTGATGAGCGAATGTGCGAAATATGATTTTTCATAGGAATACAAATGCTAAACCATCATTTTTGATTTCGTACTATAAGGAGAGATTATCCATGTCTAAGGTCACATGACGTGTAGCGCCTGAATCAAAGTACCAAGTAGGGTCAACAATAGCTGAAGGAGAAGCACAATGTTCTTGTTTTGGAGTTGACCATGACAATGGTTGCCTTGTTGGTGGAAAATCATTTCATTGGAGCAATTTTAGCAATTACGAGCATCATTATTATTTTTACCACATATCTGACACTGCACACGATGCTTGGATGGGCGATTATTGGATCGAGAGGAATGTGAATATTGTTGAGGTACCATAGATTTAGAGCGTCATTATGAGAATTGTGGGCAAGGTAATTAGAGAGTGGGGGGAGGGGGGGGGCAAGAATGGATGACTTGTTTCTGTTAAGGAATGGAGAGGGTTGAAGAAAGAATGAACTATGTGTTAATAGAGAATGAGAAGGAGCAGAGAAAAATTGAGTGTTAAAGGTGGTATATCAAAGCTCTTTAGATAAGCGTTCTTCAGGATTGATAGGACTAGGGTGCATATTAGATGTAACCTTGAAACTTACAAATGAAGAATCAAGGCTACTAAGGACATATGAGATGAAGTCATCATCTTGTACATAGTACAAGCTTTCCCCTAGAGAAAAAAATTGTGTGTTTCTTCTCAAAGTACTCTAGGATAGAGAGATAGCCATTAGAATGATTCTGGTAGAGATAAAGAGTTTTCACTGCCGACAAACGGCTATGACCCATATATATCATCCGTCTGGCCAATGATTATGTTGACAAACACAGGGCGAATGATCTATGCATGAAAAACATGCTAGGAGGAAAGACTTACAAATATATTGTAGATTTAAAGAAGTGCAACCAAGCACAAGAGAGGAATAAACTCTTCTCTAAATTAAAAGTTAGAGAAAATAAAATATAAAAAAAGGAGTTGATGGGAAGGGCATCAATGAGAGTTGGGGATAAAGTGCCCCAACACCAAAAACAAAAACAAACAAAAAGGAGTTTGTGGGAAGGGAATCAACGAGAGTTCGAGAGAGGGTGCTCCAACACAAACAAACAAAAAAAAGTCGGTGGGAAAGGCATCAATCTTGGAAGTTGGAGAGAAGTGCTCCAACACAACCAAGAAAAAAAATATTGTGAGTTGGAGAGAAAGTGCTCCAACACAAGGAAGTTGGAGAGAAGTGTTGCAAACCAAGAAAAAAATATTGTCAGTTAGAGAGAAAGTGCTCTATCACATGAGTGTTGGAGAGAAGATGCTTCAATACAACCGAGAAAAAAAAATTGAGAGTTAGAGAGAAAGTGCTTCAATACAACCAAGAAAAAAAAAGAGAATTGAAGAGAAAAATGTTAACAATTGAATATTGAAGAGAAGTACTCCAATAAAACAACAATGACAAGAAGAAAAAGGCAAGTGTATACAACTTTGAATTACGGGAGAATGTTGGAATAATAATTCAAAGTTGGAGTAGGAATCCTAAGTTGTTTAGGATTTGTGATTTTTTATATTTATTTAATTATGTCTAGTTAGGATTTATTTGTCCGAGTTCATATAGGAATAAGTTTTCTAGTTCTAGTTTAATTTGGTTTCTTACTATTATAAATAGGGATGTTGCTAGCTAGTTATTTCAATATACAGAATAGAGAACATGAAGTCAGATTCAAGAACTTTTGAGTTTAAAAATAAAATATTTTCCTTCAGATGATTTAAGAAGTTTGGTCAAATAAATTATTAATACCAAAAAAATTTAAAGTATTTATTTTCTTCTGAAACTACATGTTGATTCAATGCTAGATTAGGGGTTTACTTTGGCCGAGTTGGTTCAAATTTTTCAATTACCAAATCAAACCAATTGTGTCAAATTTTTTAATATATAAACCAAACCAACAAAAGGTAGGGTTTCAACCTAGTATTTTCTTGCGTTTTTTGTTTTTTTAATCTTCTTGGGTTTTTCAAATTATGTTTGGTAAAGTCTCCAAACAAACATATAATTAAGTGATGCCTCAAATATTTCATTAATCCTATCAAGATACAATCATACAACTATTTTAAGGTATTCTTTAGAAAATAATTCATAATGTGAGCTGACTAATGACACTAAAACATTCAACAAAATAAAGATATTTTAAATAGAAGAAAATATTTTCTTTAAAAAATAAAGGAAACACATTTTTTGAATTAATAAAAATACACATATCACATCCCAACCTACCAGGCCCATAGGTACATTTTCAAAAGGGAAAATTGTATAAAATAGCAAACTATTAATTCAAATTAAATGTTATAGCCATAGTTTATTTTATTTGTAATTCGCAGCAAACATTCCATTTTTTTGCCATCTGATTCGGTATATACAATTAGCCTTTTTATACATTTCGGTATAAAATGTATAAAATGTGTTTGTGTTTGTATAAAGCGAGAGAAAAGTGTATATACAAATACAAATACATATATCTTTGTCCTATATACTTATAATTATACAAATACAAATCTTATTATACAAATTACAATGTATAAATGAATTTATACAAAACTGAACAATTTGTATAAAATTGGATGTATCAAGCGAATTATACAAATCAAAAGCTCCATAGCAAACATAAAATTTGCTATGGAGCGCAATTATGCAAACTATAGCTATAACATACAAATATGATTTTTATGTTTGCTATATGTGAAAGTTGCTCTTTTCAAAATTAATTTCTAAAATATTTAAGCAAACCAAACATGAAAATAATTGAAAAACATTTCACAGGAGCATGATTGTTTGATCATGGGACCAAGAGAGCAGGAAGGAACAACCCTATTTGATCAAGCTAAAGTCAAAAGAAAAGAAACAAAACTCCCACCTTTAGTGAATGCCATAACAACATCAGTCAAGAAAAATTCAGCTCCTTTCCATTTTCCTGGTCACAAAAGAGGCATGGCTGCACCATCTTCACTAGTCGATGTTATCGGTGTTGGTCCATTTCTTCATGATGCAACTGAGCTCCCAGAGCTTGATAGATTTGGTTATCCAACTTGACCTTTATTAGATGCACAAAAATGGCTGCTGACCTCTTTGGTGCATCTCAGACATGGTTCTTAGTTTGTGGGACAACTTGTGGGATTTTAGCAGCCATTATGTCAACTTCACCTGGTGATACTTTAATCCTTGCAAGAAACTCACATGTTTCAGCAACTTCAGCAATGGTGCTTTGTGGTGCTCTACCAAATTACATTCTTCCTGAATATAATCTTCAATGGGATATTGTTGGAGGTGTTACCCCCTCACAGGTAATTACTTGTTCAACTTTATACAAATTTAAATGTCTGCTTGTGCACACTCAAAGTTGGAGGGAAAAATTAAACAGCACGTTTATGTATTATGCCTATATTTAAACCTGATATTCTCCACGTCCTAATAACTCACTTGGGTTATGCCTAATTTTTGCCTAAGTGATGGAATGTGTTACTTTACTTGTTTCTTCTACCTTGTTAACAACTAAGAATTGCGGAAAAGTAAGGACTCAGTATTTTTACCTAGAAACACTCGACTCAGAAAGGTGTAAAAACCAAGACCAGCACCTCTGCAGGATTTGTCCTAAATTCACTAAACCAATGAGCCTTAAAAGAATACATATAAAATAACATTATATTTTAAACGATTATAGCAAGCATATTAGTTACTCAACTTACTATGTTACAAAAATTGGAATGTTATTATGTGTCACATTATTGCAAGTAACTCGATATGGTTTACGAACATTAGATACATTCACTACAAACAATAAATGAAACTGGAATTAGCTACTAACTCATCGTAAATTGCTTGTAACTAACATAATTTAATGATAATTCATCATCAATTCATCATTAAATAGAATTAGCAATGAATTTTGCTGTAAAAATATGTTAGATATTGTTTCCATGTTCAGGTGAAAATGGCAATTGAAGAACTAGAACAAGAAGGCAAAAAGGCAGCAGGAGTTTTTATTACATCACCAACTTACAATGGAGTATGCAGTAATATTTCTGAGATATCTCAAATATGTCAATTCTCATGGGATACCTCTAATTGTGGATGAAGCTCACTTCAAATTTCATCCTGATATGCCTAAAACAGCTCTTTCTCAAGGAGCAGATCTTGTCATACAATCTACACACAAAGCTTTGTGCTCATTTTCGCAATCATCAATGCTACACTTATCCGGGGATCGCATCGATAGAAATAGAGTGCACAAATGTCTTCAATCTTTACAAACCACTAGTCCAAATTGGCTTTTGTTAGCTTCCTTGGATGCAACTAGAGATGAATTAAGTAAAAATCCAAACACCCTTTTCAATGAAGTAATGGAACTAGTCATACAAGTGAAAGAACTAATAAACCACATTTCTAGCTAGAGTCTCACTTTTGGATCTCTCATGTTTCTCCAACAGCTTCTCTTTTATGGACCCTTTGAGGATGACAATTGGTGTACAAGAACTTGGCTTTTCGGGTTTCAAAGCATATAACATATTGTCAACAAGTCATGGTATTGAGCCAGAACTTATTGGAACTCAATCATTCACATTAGCCTTTAGCTTAGGAACAACTAAAGAACATACTCAAAGACTTGTTAGTGGATTGAAGTATTTATCAATCAACTTCTTGCAAGAAGAAAGGGAGATTATCAAAATAGATCATGGTATAGAACGGGTACCATTTGGAGAAGTTTACATGAGTTGTACACCAAGAGAAGCCTTTTTTGCTAAGAAAAAGAAAGTGAATTTTGAAAAAAGTATTGGGGAAGTTTGTGGAGAATTTACTTGCCCTTTCCCTCCAGGTATCCCAGTGCTAATCCCAGGTGAAATCATCACAAAGAGAGCTATGGATTATCTCATTCAAGTTAAGGACCAAGGAGCTTTTCTTAAAGGGGCAGTTGATCCTCTACTTAGCACTGTGGTTGTTTGTGATTTTTGAGAAATATTATATTTCATGTCAATAAAATTGACCATTCATGCTACATTTGAAGGCTAGCTCTTGCTTCGGATCACTCTGTATTTCGTTCAAAACTAGATAACTTGGCTTGTTCAGAAAATGAATCGTAACACAAAGTGATCAAATAAACATAATACATAGTTAATACATAAAATTAAAAATCGTAGTCAATCATTTTTCATTAAAACATACATAAAGTTGATACAAGATTCCAAAAGGATTAATGATGTGTTACAACTTATTTAATGTGTCAAATGGCTACTAAAGGCCAATAACACAACATTAGAAGCTACCCTTTTATGAAAGGGCAACACATTATTAATTTTGTTTTTGACACTCAAATCATTAATTAATCTCACGTTATTACTCCATCATAATCTCTTCTTCAAGCAAAGCTTCACTTAAAAATTTTGCTTCCCCACCCAAAGTTGTTTTAACTTCATTTGATTTTTTGTCAAATACACAAATCTTTGTGCATAGGCACTTTCTTAGGAGTTTGCTACAATGTCCATCTGTAAACTCCTCTGTGAGACAAGCTTTTCTACATGACGAGTCGGTAAAACATAATCCTTTGAAGGTTTGGCTATGTGATTTGCAAATTTGTTGAGCTTGCACCTCTACAATCATTCACAAATATTAACAAATGTTAGAATAAGAGAGACGTAATCGAAAGAAATATTGCTCGTATAATATTTAGAGAAATATAAACAAACAAATTATTTCAGGGTTTTTCATAGTTGTCAAATAACTTTAAAGCATGTTATAATTCACAATTCTTTAGGCTATACTTATTTTAGACTACAAGTTTCAAAAGTCTTTCTTTCTTTCTTAAACTTTGTGTTAAGTCAAACTGACTCATATAAATTGGAATAGAGGGAGTAGTTAATATTTTGAAGAAAAAGATAGAGTAATTTTAAACATTATTTTATTTTATGAGGTTTAAGAGGAATAAATGATGAAAGACAAACCATAGGAAACAAAGAGCATCATTGCCAAGACCACAAATGCCATGAAGCAAATGGAACGAGCCATAGTTTCTTTTAATGAGTGAAAAAGATTGGAAATGTTTTTTTTTTAATAATAAGAAAGAATGCAATTTAGAGTTGTGAATAAACAAGTAACACAATGGAGGTAATTTATAGGCAGTGAAATTATAAGAGTAAGCCAATAATATGTGAAGCAATGGTTGTTGGTAAGTCATAAACACAATAAACATGTTCTTATTTTTCTTTTCTTTTTAAAAAAATGGGGTAGTTCAGTAGAGAATAGAATCTCCCCATCGATAAAGAAAGATTGCAATTTATAGTTCCAACCTCTCTCCATGAATACGAATTTGGTCATGTTATAATATGGCTGTCAAATACTTGGTGCAAAATCAAGAAAAATAATGTTCCTCCTAAAAATAATTATAGGAGTGTTGTCATTTTTAGTGTTAGGGTCTTTTTGTGCAATTGAGCCCTTGAGTTGGAGTTTAAGTGAAATTAGGTCCAGAGTTAATTATGGTCAACATTCGGAGTTTGGACGCTCAGATTGAAATTTTGGAGGGTCATTTCCGTGTTTTTGGTTGAGTCTTGGTGTTGTTGTGTGTGATGATGTCTTTGCCCATTACTTTGTTCATTGTGTTCGCGGGACTCACTCTCGTGATCGCATAAGGATATTTTTTGCGCGTCGTTATCACGTGGGGTTTGTAATGGTCACGTAGACTTTGTGTTCTGATCATCGCAGTTACATTGCTCTGTGTCACGATCGCGATGGTCAATTTAAATGAGTTGACCACTATACTCATTACGATCGTGTGGCCTTGGAGTCGCGATCGCGATGAGTAGTTTTTACTTGAACAATGTTCTTTTCCAAAAGCAAGGTTTCATCCCCATTTCATTATTTTTTAACTTTGGGAGCTCGGTAGAGGCGATTTCAAAGGATTTTTTTCAAGATAAATCATTTGGTATGTATTTGTGACCCTAAATCTTCATTTCACATTAGTAATTTATGATTTTGAACATCAATTCTTGGTTATGAACTTCAAGTTTGAGGATTTTTCAAGAACTTGAACTTTAAAAAAAATGGTGATTAAAGATTGGTTTTAACTTGTTTTTCGATGTGGTTTTCACTATTGGGTTCAAAATATATGGTCAAAATGTCTAAAGTTGGGTCAAGCCAAGGACATAATTTCAGTCATAAAGTTTTCATCAAACAGAAATTATTTATCTTTCATTTTACTTTTCTAATTTTTGCATGACCATAAGATTATATATAAATCCAGCCATAAGAATTCATGATATTATGTACTCCTTCATCATCACTCAAAGTAAAGTAATTTTTGTTAGAGAGTGTTTTACCCTTTAATGTGAAACTTCTCACACAAATTAAATATGAATTTACCCTAATATGAGTGTCAAACACGAAGTATATATCAAACCATGAAAAGGAAGTTTAATAGTCCTTTCCTCTTTTATTATTCATTAAGGTTGTATTTTAAATTATTCGGTTAATAAACTAATTGCTGAAAGTAGGGGTGTTCACGGGTTGGTTTGGATCGGTTATTGGTCAAAACCAAAACCAAACCAACTTAATCGGTTTTAAAATTATCAAAACCAAACCAAACCAAATATAATATACATTTATCGGTTTGGTGATTATCGGTTTCGGTTTGGTTTGGTTCGGTTATTCGGTTATTAACCATACACAAAAATAAAAGAAACAATTCATTTAAAATGTGATAAAAGTGACAACAATCCATTCAAAACGAAAAATAGTTAGAATGACTTAAATTACTGAACTTTCGATCACTAAATTTACTATCAATAAAGCTTTAAAATTCACTATATTGGTCTAGAAGGAAGAGAAAATAACATTTTCAGTCCCACAAAGAATTGTCATAGACACTCATATACATGAAATCAATAAGATAAATGTTTCATCTTGGGAATTTTTGCTTTCAATAAGTAAATTATAAAGAAATTTTAATGAAAATATGTATAA
>JAJOOR010010375.1:0-39802 GCA_036250505.1 Solanum acaule | reverse complement strand
AAAACCCAAACGAACGACCAGGCGACCGAACAGTCAGTGCCAGCAAGTCATAAATGACTTGGGGTCGCTACAGGAACGCTCTAAACGACACACAGAAGGCAAGACACAGAAATGACCAAGAGGGTCATTACAATATATATATATATCAAGTCAAATTAATGGCAAGTATATCTTATGAATATTTGGCAACACTAATCTTGCTTAGCTTCTTCTTTCAAATTAATTAAGTAGGTATGACTTCATCAACAAGATCTACTTCTTCTTTGTTTTTCATTTTGTGATTTTAATTAATTCAAATATGTGCAAATCAATTATATATATATATTTTATTCTATGATGATAATATGCTTATTTTTCTTTATTTGGATATATGAACAACAAGAGCGGCATTAATGAAGAAAACACTTGTTCAACCAATCCCAATCGCGTTGAGAATGATTTCGCTCCTTCTACTTTTTCAAGTAATATCACTCTTCTTCACTATGTTCGAAATCATAACTTTTTTATTTATTTATTTGGTTTAAAATTTTTACTAATAACTGAGTCATTAAATTATAAATGCAGGACTTGGCTCAATACAATTGACTGACCCAATGTGCTTTGTTGTTGATTTCCCCATACATAGAGCTCAATTACATCCTTCTCAAAAGGATGGATCAACCAATGACCAAGAACAGAAGGGCGATCCAAAGGAGGTATTGGAGGAAAAGTAAAGAACAGAGGGAACAAAATAGAAAGAGGTTGCTACAAAACAAAAGGCACAAGTAGAAGAAAACATCCGGATCTTATCCAATGCCTCTTCAAACAAGAAACATCAAGTGCCTGCAGAAAAAGACATTCATCCACATCAACCCTTGATTCAGATTGGGATGGACTCTTATCCAAGTTCAGTGTACTTTAGTAAGAAAGAAAATGTATCTATTATATATATGGAGTTTGAAATCATAACTCTTTTTATTTACTAGGTTCAAAATACTTATTTATAACAAAGTTTTTAAAATATAATACAGGATCTCCTAGGATACGATTGATAATTGATCTTCCCATACATGAAGCTCAACTACATCCTCTTCTAGGGTCGAACAAGAATGGATCTACAGATAATCAAGCACCAAAGGGTGAGCCAAACGAAGTTTTCAAGGAGAAAGCAAAAAAAAAAGGCAGCAAAAGAAAGAGAGGATGTTGTTGTTGCTGAAAAACAACAAAAGCACGTACAAATACAAGAGAACATCCGAATCATGGCTCAACGATTGCGTTATGTGTTTCGTGATGGATCACGCACATACACTCCACGTAAGCGGTTGTGTGATGTGTTTGATGATCCATCACAGAATTCATGACGATTAGAATGGCCTATGTTGTTGCTACTGTAAAACTAGAGGAGGGTGTTGGGGACAATATTACAGATGAACAACAATCACAAGTAGGTGAGACACCGGATGCTTGTGCAAAATCATCTTGTACTTAAGCTATATGTGACAATGTGTTGAAGTACCATTGTCCAGATCTCAACTTTCTTCCACCAAAGGAAGAGGATGAAGATAATGAAGGTTATTATTATTAATCAAAACTTGGACAATTTAATTCAGTATTTTTTTAGTTTTTTTTTTATGTGTTGATGGTGTTGAACTATCGACCATTGCCATATTTTCAAGTTCTTGTTATATTTTGTTTTATGGATATTTTGTAGTGTTCTTTTTATATATATATATATATATATAGTATCTAGTTTTATTTTCTCTTTTTGCTTCAATATAATATATTTTGTATTGTTTTATATAATTACTAAGGCACAAGGTAATGATGTCTCTTAAGCTCTAAATCATTGTCTATAACTGAACTTCAGGCAATTTGGATGATAACATCATTATGAATATATATATCGCGGTAGAAAATTTATTGAGATGTGAATAAATTATGATATCTTATATTTTTTAGAAAACAAATGAAGATTAATGAAATAGGCAAAAAATTTAGACATATTGAGATATTATTCGTGTCTCAAACAATCAATTGTCTATTTATGAGATTATGCAGACAACATTCCTTTAACGATACAACAAGCATGTTATCAAGTTGAACTAGAAGTGATCAATTTGAACTTAAATGAAGTCTCTATTTATAGAGAACATACATAGTTGAATAAATTCTAAATTGCACTTTTCATAAAATGTAACACCCCAAATTCGAGAAAGAGCCAAATATCAGATTTTCAAAATTTTAGGTGCCACCGACGAAGGCCAAACCACGGCCCGTGGGTGGGACCACAGACAATAGGTATGGTCTGTAGGTTGGCCACCCAGAACCTCTAGAAAATCATGACCCGCGATAGGACCTACGAACCGTTGGTGGGTCCAGGGTCCGTGGATCGCGATCCCAAATCCAATCCCAAACACCAAACGACGCCCTAGCAGGACAGACCATCGGTTTGTCCACGGTCCATTGGTTAGGGTCCATCGCTGGTTGTTCAGCAGTTAGCTTAGGGGTAATTGGGTTCTTTTCTAAGTATTTTATCCCTAAACTATGTCATTTTACTCAGTTTAAGTCTAATGATCTAGTTAGAACCCACCCAAAACCATTATTCACCACCAAAATCATCCAAACTTAGAGCAAAAAGGAGAAGATAAAGGTTTGAGTTTCCAAGAACAATCAGAAGGTTTGCTTCAAGTTTCGGCCCCGAAATCGAAGGATTTTTTCGTAGATTTCGTCACCAGGTATGTGGAATTTCACTAGTGGGTTCCTTTCATCCACTAGGTCCCTAGAAATCAGTCAATTCTTTGATTCTCCATATCTTGTTTAGACCTAGGATTTATAAAACCTTTGACATTTACTATATTTTAGCTATTGTAGTATCCTAAATAGAAATAACATGTTTCTTGGAAAGTTTGTTTAGTTCCTGGTATGAAACTCAAAAACCTAGTTGTGTAGATTCTCTAGATAATGAATTACACTTGCTAGGTTAGTTAAATAGATAATCATGCTCTAGATTTCGAATGTTACATTATCGGTATATAAATGGTGCATTCTCAGATTGCATGTCAGTATTTTGAGCTATTCAGTAATTCAACATTTCAGTTATATTTGTGTCATACACATATTCAGTTGGGAGTAGACTTAGCACCGACTTGGACTAGGGTTTAGCTGTAACTACCCGAGCCTACACCCTAGACGTGGCCGGCACTCGAAGACCATTTCTTGTCCACAAGCAAACCCTCATCTTGGCTGACTACAAGCAGAAAACTGATTCAAGCATAAAAATCTTAAAAACTGAAATAAAAGTTCGTAAAACTTAAATTCAAACTTTAACTCAAATGAAAACTTTGAATAATAAAATATATTCAACTCGCCCCAAAATTAGCAACTTAAGTCTTTGAAATATTTAATAAAATAAATAAATAAAACAGACTTCTCAACTGTACTGACTATCTATGAAGCCTCTAACTGATAAACATGGAAGTCAGGACAAGACCCACAACATCCTTACTAAAATGAAAAGTAAATGAAATCCTTCGGAAGCAAGGAGGCTCACCGTAGCTAACTTTAACTCTCAGATGTATCAACGAAACTCCAGTTGATGATCCTAAAAACTTATGTCTGCATCATGAGAAGATGCAGGCCAAATGGCTAAGTACGTGGAATGTACGAGCATGTAAGATGAATTCTAAAGCATAAACATAAGCTTGAAACTTGATAAAAAGGAAACATACTTACCTCTTCTCAAACTTACTCAACTCAAGGATTACTCAAGGATACTCAAAACTACTCAAACTTACTCAACTCAGAAGTACTCAAGGATAAGATACTCAACTCAGAGATATTATATTCGACTCTGGGTACTCAACTTTGGATACTCAACTCAATATGACTGAGCTTATTTCAATATAAAGCAATTTAAAACAAGTGCAATATAAAGAAACAAATTGTTTAAAAAAATGCTGTCAACTCTGTGTGTATGCAAGGATATAACATAACTCTAAAATGTATGTAAAAATACAAATAACTGTGTATATAAGAATACAATAACTTCTGTGGGAGTTTCTCTAACTGACAACCATCACTTAAGAGCTATAGTGATGATACAACAGTTTACCTCACGCTGCCAATGACCATCCTATACCTTGCCATCAGTATAGGACATTAACTTAACTTAGTGGATCCACTAGTCTATGTGAAAATGATTAATCTAAAAAGTATGACCCTTTTCTACCCATGGTGGCTACATGGTTTTATGGAGACATGAGTTATTTGAACTTATGCTCGCCCCCAATGCAGTGCTCAATACTACTCCCAAAATATACTAGCTCTTATGTTTTAAAAACATATTTCTTTCTGTTGATTTGAGATAATTGCTCAAAAACTTAGCTCAAAGGTTATCTTGGAAATCTCAGTTTTGCTCTCTTGCTTCATTTAGAAAATGATTACTCTTTTCTAAAAACTAGCCCGAAAGCACTTTGGAAATCTCAATTTCTGTTCTTATTTAAATGTGAAAACATTTATAAACTGTTTGGGAATACTTAGTCCCCATATACTTTTGAAGAAAAGAACTTCAACTTTACTCTTTACTGAACTCAAAACTTAAGTCTTAAAACAAAGTTAAAATATTTGTAAAAGACTTCTAAAAATATGATTCATGCCGAATTATAGACATGAACGACTTAATGCAAGGTTTTTAATAACCATTCATAGAACTCAAAGACTTGGAACTCAAGAACTTCAATGATACTACTCATTTCAAGAATGCTCAACTCAGAGTTCATGCGGAATTATGAGCATGAACTACTCAATTCAATGACTCAAAGATACTTCTCATCTCAAGACTGTTCGACTTATAATATTCATGCGAAATTATGAGCATGAAATATTCAACTCAAGTACACAAAGATACTTCTCCAAAAGGGATTAGGAGCTCAACACCTAAAGGCTTAGAACTTGAATATACCACTTCTCTGAAAGATGCTCAACTTACGAAGTTCATGAGAAATTATGGCCATGAAACAACTCGACTCGATGGTCTACATAACTATATGGAACTCATTTATTCGACTCTTCTTATTCTCTTATTTACTTCCTCAAAACTTAACTGAAATCGATGGTGGATCTCAAAGGATTCACAATTGAACACAAAGACTTTCTTGCACTCTACTCTAAATTCTCTCTTGAATGTGAATTATGAATTCAAGAGTGATGCTTTATGGTATGAAGGATCTCGTAATGATAAAGTAGACTCATGAATACATTCTCCTCACTCGTATTCACTTTCTCGAGTCTTGAAACATGTTATTAGAAATTGTAGAAGACTCCTCAAAAGGACTTAAAGGACTTTCTTAGAATGTTCGAAAGAATTCTCAAAAACTTAAATCTTAACCATACCTTGAATGTGATTTATGAATTCAAGGCTGTGATTTCTGATAGGAAATGTCTCATGATGTTTAGGAATGAATATGGATAGCTAAACATGAGAAAAGACTGAAAGTCAATATCTGAAGGTGGGTTCGCGACGCGGAGAGACTTTTAAAATTTGGTTTCGAAAATGGCTTTTGAGGCAGAACACTCCGTGTCAGCTCTATGGCGTGAAACATAAATTCCCAAATCTGAGAAGTAGCTGCGCGACGCGGAGATGGTTCCAAATTTCGACTGACGAAATTTCTTCTTCGTTTCCTAACCTCAATTCGCCTAACTTCGATTCTTTTTCTCAATCTCTCTTTAGATTTAAATACCCAACACAAGAACACAAGAATCTAGCTCTAAAAACTCTATAAATCGACACATTAACCTCAAGAACTCTTCAATCTCATCCCAATTCAAGAACGAAAGCAAATTGATGAATACATAACAAGAACGTCAAAGCTTCGACTTTTAGAATGAATTTAAAGCTGAAATTAATATGATTGGAGTGTGGGTGAACAAACCCAACACTATGGAAGCTTACATACCTGAAAGAATCATCTTCTTGAAGAACTTGAAGGTAAACCTTTGAAAGATGAACCCTAGCTTTAGCGTTTCTTGAATTTCTTGAACATAGAATCTTTTGAGGGGATGAGAGGGTTTTGATTTGTGAAAACTGATTTTCTATTCATTTGGGGCAATTTAGATGACTTCCTAAGGGTTTTTAGGATTGAAATACCCCTAAAGAAATAATTAAAACGAGTTGGGAGTCGGAAAGATCTTTCACCAGGCAGTGAGGTCCGTGTTGGCTCCGCGTCGCGGAGCTACTGTTAGGTTTGCACGACGTTAGTAAATCTGTCATAATGTTTTACTCACAGATCGGAATTGAGAAGACTTTGTGGTGTTGGAAAGAGGACTCGAAGGGCTTTAATTTTCTATCTTGTAGCTCACCTAACTTATCCTGTACTAGTAGTTATGGTCATTTGAAGTTGACCCAAAACTCATACTTAGCTTAACTTGGAAAATTTCAGATTTTGCTATTTCCAATTCGATTCTTTTTGGAGCTCAAGGTGCTACGTCTAGTGACCTTTACACTCAAGAAATTTTAAATTCCTTGCAAAAATCTCACTCACTTCAAATAAGGGTTCGAGTCTTAGTTCAAAAATTTTTCTAGGGTGTTACAATATCTCCCCGTTGGGATCATTCGTCCTCGAATGACTACTGGACTGGGTATGGAATGGGTTACTCTTACTAAGGTCTGAGTCGAATGGTCTGCTCTTACTATATTCAAGCTTAACCCAAATCCTTAAGTTCGGATTCTATACTTCTCTATAGGGAATCTCATCTCAAACTATTACTCTTTACCACCACATTCAATCTTAGTACTCTAACAACTCCATGGACTCCTACTAACCAGCTCCTTAAGAAATTCTCAATACTTGACCTGATTTCTCATCTTATCATCTCCCCCTTAGGTCTAAAGCTAACACTTGAAGGCTATGGACCTATTCCACATTAACAACTCAATTATGCTATCTAGGCACACATAGAAAATCATAACTTAATTGGAACCTCATCTGGTAACATACCATCTCGGCACACCGCTTAACACTCTTGTTACTCTTGTGACTTAGCTACACTTCACTGCCCTTATCTAAAGGTTAGGGTCTGTCACTTGTACTACTCACATTCATTGTAGCAAACATCTCAATTCCTCACCTACTCTATGTCAAGTCTACTAGATAAAATCTCAAGATTAACATCATCACCCTCATGTTGTCATTCTTTGGATCATGACACTCTTCTCAAATTCAAGCTTAATATTTATGACTAAACCCGGATATCAATGCGATTGATCGCTTACTATACTAACTTACAACTACTAGATACAAATTCAAAAACACTCATCCACTAGGACCTTATGAAAAATAGTCAATCGTCATCTCTTAGTCTTCATACTTACAATTACTATCACCTTCGACTTCGCAACATAAGTACTATTCACTCATTCAATATATGTCAATGCCTAATTAGTTCTATTACACTTTGAATATTATAGGCTCTCCCTCAAAATCATAAGCCTAGCTTAGATCTATAACCTCATGAATACTCTTTCTCTCCTATTCACCACTTACACTTGGTCATTACCTACACAATGACACTTCATCACAAACACCTTTCTAGCTATAACACACTCTACCTCCTATGATGGAATCTTCACAACTCATCACTTCTTCGTCTACACATAAGGGAAAACTCCTCATTACTAACTTACTAGGTACATGACTATAGTAACATAGCTCTTCAAAACACTATTTCCCTTTCTTAGAATACTAAACCTCTACATACTTTTCTCTAACTCTGGGCTCTTTCACTACTACTGCTCATGATCTCATAACTTATGTTACCCTTTAGGGTGAAAATACTACCCAAGCTCTAAAGATACTTCCTTATAAGGATCTCAGCTGAAACAAGGCTTAAGGAAAAGAGTACAACTCGCGTTTAGCTCAAATGCACGATTCAAATGAATGTGGGTGCATTCCTCTGAAACTGACACTTAACTTACTCTGGGGCTTCTCTCAATCCCCTCTAGAGTCTCATGACTTTCTCAAGACTCTTGCTAAGAACAACTCATCGACAAAGAACTGACTCTGCTTTACAACCACCTCTAGTATGATGGGTAGTCGAATGAATTTTGAGAAACGTACGAGTTAAAATAAGTGTCTATGACATAACTCTATTGCACGATTAAGAGTATGAAAGAAGGGAAATTTTTCTTAAATGTCTATTGTCCCTTATTTATAGAAGTGGGGCCCTAACAACCATAAACGATAACCTACTGACACGGATTCATAGACACCCTAGGACACTTAAACTTTATGCTCTGATACCAAGTTTGTCACGATCCGAACCTACACCCTGGACGTGAACGACACTCGAAGACCATTTCTAGTCCCCAAGCGAACCCTCATCCTGGCTGACTACAAGCGGAAAACTGATTCAAGCATACAAAACTTAAAAACTGAAATAAAAGGTCGTAAAACTTAAATTCAAACTTTAACTCAAATGAAAACTCTGAATAATAAAATATATTCAACTCTCCCCAAAATTGGCAACTTAAGTCTTTGAAATATTTAATAAAATAAATAAATAACATAGACTTCTCAATTGTACCGACTATCTATGAAGCCTCTAACTGATAAAAATGGAAGTCGGGACAAGACCCACGACATCCTAACTAAATTGAAAAGTAAATGAAATCCTCTGTAAGCAAGGAGGCTCACCATAGCTAACTCGAACTCTTGGATGTATCAACGAAATTCCTGTTGATGATCCTGGATACATGTGTCTGCATCATGAGAACATGCAAGTCAAATGACTTAGTACGTGGAATGTACGAGCATGTAAGAGGAATACTAAAGCATAAACATAAGCTTGAAACTTGATAAAAATGAAACATATTTACCTCTTCTAAAACTTATTCAACTCAAGGAATACTCAAGGATACTCAAAACTACTCAAACTTACTCAACACAGAAGTACTCAAGGATAAGATACTCAACTCAGAGATAAGATACTCAACTTAGAGATAAGATACTCAACTCAAAGATATGATATTCGACTCTGGGTACTCAACTCTGGATACTCAACTCAATATGACTGAACTCATTTCAATATAAAACAATTTAAAACAAGTGCAATATAAAGAAACAAACTGTTTAAGAACATGCTGTCAACTCTGTGTGTATGCAAGGATATAACATAACTTTAAAATGTATGTAAAAATACAAACAACTGTGTATATAAGAATACAATAACTTCTGTGGGAGTTTCTCTAACTGACAACCATCACTTAAGAGCTATAGTGATGATACAAACTTTACCTCACGCTGCAAAGCACCATCCTATACCTTGCCATCAGTATAGGACCTTAACTAAACTTAGTGGATCCACTAGTCTATGTGAAAATGATTCATCTAAAAAGCATTACCCTTTTCTACCCATGGTGGCTACATGGTTTTATGGAGATGTGAGTTATCTGAACACATGCTCACCCCCCAATTCGGTGCTCAATACTACTCCCAAAATATACTAGCTGTTATGTTTTAAAAACATATTTCTTTCTGCTGATTTGAGATAATTGCTCAAAAACTTAGCTCAAAGGCTATCTTGGAAATCTCAGTTTCCTCTCTTCCTTCATTTAGAAAGCGAATACTCTTTTCTGAAAACTAGCCCGGAAGCTCTTTGGAAATCTCAGTTTCTGTTCTTATTTAAATGTGAAAACATTTATAAATTGTTTGGGAACACTTAGTCCCCATATACTTTTGAAGAAAAGAACATCAACTTTACTCTTTATTGAACTCAAAACTTAAGTCTTAAAACAAAGTTAAAACATTTGTAAAAGACTTCAAAAAATATGATTCATGCCAAATTATGGACATGAACGACTCAATACAAGGTTTTTAATAACCATAGATAGAACTCAAAAACTTGGAACTCAAGAACTTCAATGATACTACTCATTTCAAGAATGCTCAATTCAGAGTTCATGCGGAATTATGAGCATGAAGTACTCAACTCAATGACTCAAAGATACTTCTCATCTCAAGACTATTCGACTTATAATATTCATGCGGAATTATGAGCATTAAATATTAAACTCAAGTACTCAAAGATGCTTCTCAAAAGGGATTAGGAACTCAACACTTAAAGACTTAGAACTTGAAGATACCACTTCTCTAAAAGATGCCCAACTTACGAAGTTCATGCGAAATTATGGTTATGAAACAACTCGACTCGATGGTCTACATAACTATATGGAACTCATGTATTTGACTCTTCTTATTCTCTGACTTACTTCCTCAAAACTTAACTCATATCGATGGTGGATCTCAAAGGATTCACAATTGAACTCAAAGACTTTCTTGAACTCTACTCTTAACTCTCTCTTGAATGTGAATTATGAATTCAAGAGTTATGCTTCATGGTATGAAGGATCTCGTAATGATAAAGTAGACTCATGAATACCTTCTCCTCACTCATACTCACTTGCTCGAGTCTTGAAACATGTTATTAGAAATTGTAGAAGACTCCTCAAAAGGACTTAAAGGACTTTCTTAGAATGTTCGAAAGAATTCTCAAAAACTTAAATCTTAACCATACCTTGAATGTGATTTATGAATTCAAGGCTGTGATTTCTGATAGGAAATGTCTCATGATGTTTAGGAATGAATATGGATAGCTAAACATGAGAAAAGACTGAAAGTCAATATCTGAAGGTGCGACGCGAAACAGAAATTCCCAAATCTGTGAAGTAGCTGCGCGACGTGGAGGTGGTTCCAAATTTCGACCGACGAAATTTCTTCTTCGATTCCTATCCCCAATTCGCCTAACTTCGATTATCTTTCTCAATCTCTCTTTATATTTAAATACCCATTTCAAGAACACAAGAATCTAACTCTAAAAACTCTATAAATCAACACATTAACCTCAAGAACTCTTCAATCTCATCCCAATTCAAGAACGAAAGCAAATCCATGAATACATAACAAGAACGTCAAAGCTTCGACTTTTAGAACGAATTTAAAGCTGATATTAACATGATTGGCGTGTGGGTGAACAAACCCAACACTATGGAAGCTTACTTACCTGAAAGAATCATCTTCTTGAAGAACTTGGAGGAAAACTTTGAAAGATGAACCCTAGCCTTAGTGTTTCTTGAATTTCTTGAGCGTAGAATATTTGGAGGGGATGAGAGGGTTTTGAGTTGTGAAAACTGATTTTCTATTCATTTAGGGAAATTTAGATGACTTCCTAAGGGTTTTTTGCACTAAAATACCCCTAAAGAAATAATTAAAACGAGTTGGGAGTCGGAATGATCTTTCACCAGGAAGTGAGGTCCATGTTGGCTCCACGTCGCGGAGCTGCTGCCAGGTTTGCGCGACGTTAATAAATCCATCATAACTCTTTATTCAGACCTTGGAATTGAGCAAACTCGGTGGATTTGGAAAGAGGACTCGAAGGGCTTTAATTTTATATCTTGTAGCTCACCTAAATCATCCTGTACTAGTAGTTATGGTCATTTGAAGTTGACCCAAAACTCATACTTAGCTTAACTTGCAAAATTTCAGATTTTGCTATTTCCAATTCGATTCTTTTTGGAACTCAAGGTGCTATGTCTAGTGACCTTAACACTCAATAAATTTTAAATTCCTTGCAAAAATTTCACTCACTACAAATAACGGTTCGGGTCTTAGTTCAAAAAAAATTCTGGGGTGTTACATTAGCATACCCTTATAATCCCAGAACTACATGCCCCCGTGGGAGTATAAGTACCCTCTGTTGGGCGTCAGATTTAGTGATCACGCGAGTCATGCCTTTATACCCCTAGCAAAGTATATTAGGTCCTTTTGATGGGGCGTACAAATCAGACTCCACGTGTAGCTCACGCGGTTTATGTTAGTTAATAGTAGCTCCTATAGTCAGACTCTTAGTGCATTTGACCAGGTTTTCAGTATATACTTCAGCTTACAGTTCAACATGTTATTTTCAGGATTAGTACTTAATCATTGCATTCAGCTTAGCTTTTCAGTTATGTTTCAGTATTTACATTCTTGCTCAGTTTATGTCATTACTCAATTATGCTTTATTCAGCTTATATATATTTTGTTCAGCTTAGTATCTATATCCTGCATGCTTAGTACATTCCAAGTACTGATGCATACTCTGCGCTACTTCCTTTCATGATGTAGGTTCAGGTACTCAGAATTCAGATCACACTTAGATCGGTTCTCGGTCCTCATTCAGCAGCTTCAGTGATGAGTCCTCATACTTCGACGACAATAGACATGTTTTTCATTCAAGTCTTTTTATTCATTTTTCAGTTTTGTTAGTGTAACACCTCGAAAACTAGATCTAGATTTTTTTTTGCAGAAATCTTACCTAAAACAGTGAACTACGGCAGGGTTCATGGACCGTGATAGGTCCACGGTCCGTTGACGTGGTCATGACTTGGAAGTCACCAGACCCAAGCATTAAACCACGGGCACATTCACGGTTCGTGGTCTTGATGACGGGCCGTGGTGGCGCCCGTAGTGGCTGAACCAGTAGGCCCCAAAGCCTAGCCCTTAGACACCCCTCGCCCAAGTAAGGACCACAAGGACCTTCACGGTCCGTGGTCCTGAAGACGAGTCGTGGGGGCATCCATGAAGACTTAGGTAGTAGCCCCCCTAGACTAGCCCTCAGACCCTCATGCCTAAGTGAGGACCACGGGGATCTTCATGGTCCATGGTCCTCCACACGGCCCATGGTAGGGTCCGTGAAGGCCAGCCTGTAGGCCCTCAGTCCTGAGCCTCCAAACCGCAGCCCAAGTGAGGACCACAGGGACCTTCACGGTCTGTGGTCCTCCACACGGGCCATAGTAGTGGCTCGTGGACCAAGCCTTCATAACCATAGGACCAAGTGAAGACCACGAGGGCTTTTACGGTCCGTGAAAGTGGCCGTGGTCAGCCCCATCTACAACTTCAGTCAAGGGTCTTTTGGTCTTTTCCTATTTCGTTAGACCCCTAAACTACATCGTTTTAACCCTAAACTATGTGGTTTTGGTCAATTTTAGCCTACAAACATAACTAGAACTTACCTAAGTCAGATCTTTCATCAAACTTAGAAAATTTGAACTCTAGAGAGAAGAAAGAGGTGACCCAACTCTAGTTCAACAAAACAATAAGATTCCATCAGTTCCAACCCGAAAATCGAAAGATTTCTCCGTGGAATTCGTCACCAGGTATGTGGGATTTCACTAGTGGGTTCCTTTCGCCCATTAGGTCCCTAGATTTCAGTCAGATTCTTGATTCCCTATTATTAACTAGACCTAGGATTTCTACAACTTCAGCAGATTATCATGAATTGGTTATTTACATGTTCCAAATCAGATTATCATGTTATTACTTTGTTTATTGCATGAATTTCAGAACCCTAGCTATGTATTTATTTAGTTCTTGAATTACACATGCTAGGTCAGTTATTTTAGTATTTCAGATATACATACTTTAGTCTTAAATGTGTCATTATCCGTATATAAATGTGCATTCTCAGTTTGCATGTCAGTTTTGATCTATCCAGTATATTACAGAAATTCAGTCAAAATGTGTTAATCTTTTAATCTATTGGGAGTAGTATAATACCAAGTTGGACTAGGGTCAGTCACCCATATAGTCTCAGAACTACGAGCCACGTAGGTTGTAAGTCCCCTCTGTAGGAATCATTTTAGTGATCACGCCAGCATGCTTCTACACCTTTGGCCGGGTGTATTAGGTCCTCTCGATGGGGCGTATACATCAGACTCGACAATTAGTTCATCTGGTTTTATTATCGGTTATTAGTAGCTCCCACTGTCCAGTCAAACTCCATTGCATTAACCATATTTCAGTACAGTCAGTATTCAGTCTCAGCATGTTATAAATTTGGTCATTGCATTCAGTTAGCTCAGTATTCAGTATCTATATCATGTTCAAATTATTATCTTGCTTTATTGCATGTTCAATTATGTGTTTATTTCAGCTTTACTCTATCCTGCATGCTCAGTACCTTTCAAGTATTGACACATACTCTGCGCTACATCTTCTCGTGATGTAGGTTCAGGTTCTCAGCATCCAGATCACGCTTAGATCGATTCCCGATCTCCAGTTCAGCAGCATCAGTGGTGAGTCTTCATTCTTCGAGGACAATATTTATGTTATCTTTCAGTTTTCATCGTTTTAGTTTCTATTTTGCTAGACTTAGTTGAGGCATGTCTCAAAACTTCTAGTCAGTTAGATGCTATATTCAGACATAGTTAGATTCAGCTTAGTATTTGAGTTTGACATTTCTTTTGTATTAAAACTCTCATATTTGATCTATTCAGTTGAGTATATGGGTATTCCCCATCACTTTCATTTTCATGATTTAGCTTTTGAATCAGTTATTATTATTCTTAGTATGCTCATGTCATGCCAACAGGGTTAGCTTGGGGCACTTGTGATCCTAGGTCCCGTGTCCGCGTCTCGGGGGTACCTTGGGGCGTGATAGTTATAGTTAGTTCGAGGGCATGTCGCAGCAACTGAACTCAGTTAGAGGCTTTTCAGATATAGTAGTAGAATCAACTTGAATTGTTAAGTCTATCTTTCAGTTGTTATTAAGCTCTTAGTATGTTTTATACACTCAGACTAGTTGGGGTTTTCCCACTTTCCGTTATCCTTTACTTTAGCTTCTGCATAGTGCATGTCTTATTTAGTTATTCTCAATATGCCTGATTTATGCCAGACATAGGGTTACCTTGGGGTCACTCGTGATCCTAGGTCCCGTGTTACGCAACAGGGATAGCCTCGGGGCATGGCATAAAATATTGCAAAATATGATTTTCATTGAAAATGAGTTTTTTAAAAAACTAATCTCACTTATTCTACCTTTCCACCGTATGATGTTACTTGAATAAAAAAATTCACTTATCGTATTTGTTTTTCAAAAATACAATTGTTTAGAGATATAATTCAGTTTTTAGGAAAATGATACGATTTCTTAATTTTTTTTTAATTAAGACATAACTAAATTAAAATTTTATGTTTGAAATGGAAGAGTATTAGTGAATTTTATGAGATAAAATTTAGGAGGATCCCGTTTTTCTAAGTGAATGAAAAGTTTTAAAATAATTATGAGACCCAAAATGGATAATCTCGGATATGGTACTCAATTATGAGTTATTCCCTCAAATGTCACGAAGTTTTCCTTTATAATTTAAAAGTTATTCAAATATAAATATTTTATCCACAAAGTCACATAATCTATTTAATTCATTTTTTCATTAAAATTTGGTGGAATACATTTTTTATTTAAAACCAATTTTTTTTTTAAAATAATAGGATATTTATTTAAACAATTTAATGACCCAACCCGCTAAAAGTATTATAATATTAATCATTTTATTTATTCATTTTTATTTAACCTATTTATTTCTGGCAAATTACTTTTACATTTTTACATTATTATTAAAGAAAAAGTTCAACCTTTAAAGGGCAACATAATGGGCGTTCAACTTTGTAAGTCTAGTTCTGTACTTAATATTATTTTCTTGGGCTTCCAATTTTTAATCAAGTATGAATCGAAGTTGATACAAATGATTAATATAATAAAATCCTGATTAATAATATATTTGAATTATGATATACTGACTGTTATTGTGTTAAAGAAAAAATCAAACAATATATCATTCTAAATTCAGTGTGTTTTTCATTTGTTTTCCTTGACTATAAGTGCACCAAAATATATATTACCATTTATGTGGACTCTATATATGATAATAAGAAAATATATACTCCCTCTATTCCATATTAATTAAATTTGCAAGGCAATGCACACTTATTATGAAAAACTTCCAAGGACATAATTTAAATCATACTTTCCACTATTGTCCTTTGTGATATCATAAATATAACTTTAAGTAGTGCAACTTATCTACTGGAAAATATCAAACTTCATTAAAGGAAAAGACAAATATGAACAAATTTCAAACATGCATCTTAAACATTGAACAAGTCAATTATTTTGATCAATGAAAAAAGGCCCAAATATTCTATTAATATGGAATAGAGGTTGTAATAATTTTTATATTTAAATATTCTTACATTTTGGATGTAACTCAATTCTTTATGTAATACTTCATAATTAAATGTTTTGAAATCAGTTTTAACAAACTATAAATTTTAATAAATGTATATAGCAAATCAAATTAATGGCAAAACAATACTGAGAGCTATAAATAGGACTCCTACATTACTAATCTCTCTCATCCCAACACTCATTTAGCAACACTAATCGTGTTTAGATTTTTTTCATTCAAATTAATTAAGCAACTATGACCTAATCAAGAGCTCTAGCAATAGTGCTTCAGTTAGGAAAATGTTTGCTAATGACAAAAACAAGGTAAGTTTTCCTAATTTGATTATCTAATGATGCTACATTGGACCTATCTATCTATGTAGAAATTAAATTTCATTTTGTTTTCAATTAATTCAAATATGTGCAAAACCATAAAAAGAATACACTAGTAAGGCCACGTTTGGCCATGCGATATAGAATCATGATATAGAATCGTGATATGATATCATAATATTAAATCATGGGATGCAGTTGAAGTTTTGTTTAGACATGCTATTTGGAATTTTTGTGTTTTATATTTTCTAATTAACATAAGAATCTCATAAGTTGTAAAACTATTAAAATAACCCCAATTGTTTATTCAGTCTTACCAAATAAACAAAAAATTATAAAAGCACATCAGTAATAAATTATTGCATAGCTATTTGTTATCCACTTAATTAACTGTGTTATCTAACTTTAATTCAATAAAAAATATTGAACATAAATTGTAGTGTAATAGTTTTTAATATAATCCTCCCACATAGTACGAATAATCTTCTCACATTGAACTTACATTTCTCGATCATATGACTGAGAAGACGAACCAACATTGTTACTTTGATCATTTGTTGGTTAATATTATTTACAACTTTTCATGCTTATTGAAAATAAATATTTCATCACTCCTTTGGTATTGCACAACCCAAAAATGGATGTGATGACACTCGTCTTATCCCACCAAGACAAGTCAACCTACCACCCAACCATTTCAATAAAGTATGAAAATAAAATAGAAATAGATGTTCAATAAAAATTACTAATACGGATAACAAGTCAACTTAACTAAATCCCCAAAATCTGGTTGTCACTAGCACAAGTCTCTAATGTATTATAATGTATTTGAAAGGAAAACACAAGTCGCAAATGATATTGTCTCTATAGCAAAAAAAATCATAAATAGGAGTAAGAAGGTCCGATGAGATGACAAACATCTACCTCACAAATCTCCGTAGGAAGCCTCAGAAAAGAAGAGAATAGAAGGTATCACGAAAATTAGGGCTCGTAACCTACAAAAATGTAGAAGCAAGGGGTGAGTACCAAACCACACGGTACTTAGTAAGTAAACTATAGGAAAAATATATGCACAACGGAAGCATACCAGAATCATACTACCTACATGAATAATAGAAAACACATAGTTTATGCTAGAACATATATAATCATTCTAGGTCACATAAACTTTTTGAAATTTAATTAAAGGATTACCTCTTCAAGCCTTAGCATATACCTTCAATCAAATCCACAAGCTAGAACCTTCAAACGAATCCACAAGCTAGTCCACAAATTGGACGACAGTTCTGCGGTCTTCTACAGTGATCCCAAGTTTACTTCCAAACTCTCTCAATACTTGGGTGGGCAAGTATCATATAGAAAACTTATCACCTTCCAAGGGTTAGACGAATCCCTATTTATAGAGATTTCTTACTAGTCCAAGGAGAAGGAATACCATGTCTTTCCTTAGAATAGAAAGACATGCACATCTCCCTTTCCTTAGAAAAGAAAAAGTCATGTCCTTCTCCCTTTCCTTGGAATAGAAAAAGTGATATACTTCTCCCTTGCCTTAGAATAGAGAAAGATACATACTTCTCCCCTTACTTAGAATGGAGAAAGACACATACTTCTTCCTTTTCCCTTTAGAATAGATTCTTAGGTCTAGTTAAATATGGGCACGATAGGGACCACAAAATTAATTACTAAGACATCCTATTATGGAAATAATTCCAAATAATTAATTTGATTATTCTTATCATAATAAATTACAAATTATTCCACTAGAAATTCGTAATTGCACTCCTCTATTTATATTTTGAAATTCTCCATTAAAAACACATGTAATTCCCCATGTTAAGATTTCATATACTAATCAATAAATTAAATTACTGACGAACTTAATTCAATGATCAATTTCCTTTAGAGCACTCCTTAACTTATTTCATGTGCCGGATTCATAAATCCATTTGCAAGGTTTGACACGATGAAAACTTTTAAGCTTCTCAAAAAGGCATATCATCAATCTCTAATCGAGACATGGATTCCATCAACTAACTTATTATTTCAACAATATATATTATCATCATCCAATCTACCAGGAATATTGAGCCATCTTAGAATCTCACCTTTTAATAAATCAAAACGATAATTAACATATCCAAATCATAATAGTTATATCAGGATTAAGAATATAAGTACTATATTACTTTATTATATGAGTAAAGTTGAGTTTGTTATTGCATTTTCTTTAACGAACTAAGTTGTTTTCCACTGTTTTTCAAGCTTTCTAAATATTGCATATGTTTTATTACTTTATATTGAGTCAAGTTATTCAGGAGTTGAACAAAGCCAAGGTAAGTGTTTCTTTCAGATTCTTTTCAAGCCTATGTTGTGGTTAGCAGTCCAACTCGCATACTCGTACGTTCAATGTACTGATGACAGTTGGCCTTCATCTTCTTATGATGCAGACATAGGTAACCAGGATCATCACCCAGCACCTCGTTGATCCCGTTGAGCACTCAAAGTCAGATGGTGAGTCTCCTTGCAATTCGGAGGACTCCTTTTACTTTGCTTTTAGTATATCATTGTTAGGATGATCAGGGGTCTTGTCCTGACATCCCTCTTTGTTTTAGAGGCTTCATAGACATATACTTATAGTTCTTTGGTCTTATTCATTTCAGTTGTATACGTTTAAGACTTGAGTTGTGGTTTTGGCAAAGACATTGTTTCTTATGTTATGCATGAGTATATTTCTTATGTTTAAGTCTTCTGCTTAGTAAGTAAGCTAGGCCAAGGGTTCGCTTGGGGCCAGCAATGGTTCCTGAGTGCCAGCCACATTTGGGGTGTAGGATCGGGGCGTGACAAACTTGGTACCAGAGCACAGAGTTCAAGAGTCTTAGGGAGTCTATGAAGTCGTGTTTGTAGAGTCCTAGTTATCGGTGTGAACCGCGCCACATCTATAATTAGGAGGTTGCAACACTTAGGAAAATTTCTCACTTCTTTCACACTCATTTTGTGCGTTAGAGTTTGATCTCTAAAAAGTTTCCTTCTAATTCGTGCTTGCGTGTGTATTTCGATAATCATGCCTCCATGAAAAGCTGTTAGAGGTCGTCCTTCTAGGTGTAATGTTGAGGAGTAAGGGGTACCCAATGCACCTGAAGTGCAACCCTAAGGAGTAGTTACCTATGCGGAGTTTAGGGAAGAGATAAAAATGTTAAGTCAAGTTGTGACCAACCAAGCTGGGCAGAGAGAGAACCAGCAGGAAGGATATGATACTTCAAGGATTCGTGAGTTCTTAAGGATGAATCCTCCAAGCTTCACTGGTTTGAGCACTATTGAGGATCCAGAGAACTTTCTTGAGGAGCTGAAGAGGGTATTTGATATTTTGCACGTTGCCGATGCTGAGCGAGCAGAACTACATGCATATCAATTGAAGGATGTTTCTAGGACTTGGTTCGATCAATGGAAGAAGAACCGAGATGAGGATGCACCACCTGCAAGTTAGGCTTGTTTTGAGGAGGAATTCGTGGGATGTTTCTTCCCGTGAGAACTGAAAGAGGCTAAGGTACAAGAATTTCTTACCCTAAAGCAAGAGTCACTAACTGTTCATGAATATGGTTTGAAGTTCACCCAGCTATCCCGTTATGCTTCAGAGATGGTTGCGGATATGATGAGTAGAATGAATCTTTCTATTATTGGGTTGTCCCGTCTGTCAAGCAAAGAGGGCATGGTAGCTATGCTAATTGGGGATATGGATATAGCGAGGTTGATGACTTATGTGCAGCAGGTTGAGGAAGAAAAACTGAGGGACATGAAAAAGTTTAGAAATAAGAAGGCTAAGATAGGGAGTGAATCCGAGTAGCAGTAAAGTAATGTGAACCGTTCGTCCTTTCAGCAAAAGCAAAAGGGACCTGCTCCATCATCTGCTAGTGCACCTGCACCCAGAAAAAAAGGTGATTATAATGGTCAGAATTCGCAGAACTTCAGAGCTAGACCCGCAAAGTCTCAGGGTAGTATGGCACAAGGAGATAACTAGGCTTCTGCATGTGCTAGGTGTGGTAGAACCCACCCAAGTGTCGTGATGGCCAGTCCGGGGTTTCAAGTGTGGACAAGAGGGTCACTTCATGAAACAGCTCCCTAAGAACATGCAAGGTAGTGGTAATCAGGGCAATAGAGCCCAATCTTCATCAGTTGCTCCACCAAACAGGGCTGCACCTAGAATAGCTACTTCCGGTACGGGTGGCGGAGCAAACGACCTCTACGCGATATGTAGTTGCCAAGAGCAAGAGAACTCTCCAGATGTTGTCACTGGTATGATCAAAGTCTTCTCTCTTGATGTTTATGCTTTGCTAGACCCAGGAGCAAGTTTTTCTTTTGTGACCCCTTATGTTGCAAATAATTTTGATGTTCTTCCTAAGAAACTTTGTGAACCCTTTTGTGTTTCTACACCTGTTGGGGAGTCTATTAAAGCTAAGTGAGTATATAATGATTGTGTTATTTCCATCAATCATAAAGACACCATGATTGATTTAATTGAGTTAGACATGGTAGATTTTGATGTCATTCTAGGTATGGACTGGCTTCATGCCTGTTATGCCTCCATTGATTGTAGAACTCGAGTTGTTAAGTTCCAAATTCCTAATGAGCCAATCTTAGAGTGGAAAAGTAGTTCAACAATGCCTAAGGGTCATTTCATTTCGTACCTTAAGGCAAGAAAGTTAGTTTCTAAGAGGTGTGTCTATCACTTAGTCTGAGTTAATGACTCTAGTGTTGAGATACCTCCCATTTTGTCAGTTTCAATAGTAAAAGAGTTTCCAAAAGTCTTTCTAGATGATCTACCTGGAGTCCCTCCTGAGGGAGAAATAGACTTCGGCTTAGACATTCTTCTCGATACTCGTCCTATCTCTATTCCGCCATATAGAATGGCACCAACAGAGTTGAAAGAGTTTAAAGAACAATTGAAAGATCTTCGTGATAAGGGCTTTATTCGACCAAGTGTCTCACCTTAGGGAGCTCCGGTCTTATTTGTGAGAAAGAAAGATGGTTCCCTTAGGATGTGTATAGATTACCGTCAGTTGAACAAGGTTACCATCAAGAACAAGTATCCTCTTCCGAGAATTGATAATCTTTTCGATCAGCTTCAAGGTGCTTTTTGTTTTTGTTAGATTGACCTCATATTTGGCTACCATCAGTTGAAAGTAAGGGAGTGTGCTATTCCCAAGACAACATTCAGGACCCGTTATGGTCATTATGAGTTTTTGGTCATGTCGTTCGGTTTAACTAATGCACCTGTAGCGTTAATGGACATGATGAATAGAGTATTCAAACCTTATTTAGATATGTTTGTTATTATCTTCATTGATGAGATACTAATCTATTCAAGGAATGAAGAGGATCATGCTAGTCATCTCGAAATAGTTCTCCAAACTTTTAAAGATATAGAGTTGTATGAAAAGTTCTCTAAGTGTGAGTTTTGGCTTCTCTAAGTGCATATTTTGTCTTGAGTTTGTGGCATTCTTAGGCCACATTGTGTCTGGAGAGGGAATTAAAGTTGATACCCAGAAGATAGAGGAAGTGCAGAATTGGCCTAGACCCATATCTCCAACTAACATTAGGAGTTTCTTGGGTTCGGCTGGCTATTATAGAAGGTTCGTGGAGAGGTTCTCATCTATTTCATCCCCTTTGACCAAGTTAACTCGGGACACAGTGAAATTTTAATGGTCTGAAGCTTGTGAGAGAAGCTTTCAGGAATTGAAAAAGAGATTGACTACTGCCCTAGTGTTGACCTTACCAGAAGGTACTCAAGGTTTTGTGGTGTATTGTGATGCATCTAGAGTTGGTTTGGGTTGTGTATTAATGCAGAATGGCAAGGTTATAGCTTATGCCTCCAGACAATTGAAAGTTCATGAGAAGAACTACTCAATCCATGATTTAGAGTTGGTGGATGTAGTATTTGCTTTGAAGATATAGCGTCATTATTTAAATGGTATTCATGTAGATGTATTCATTGATCACAAGAGTTTTCAGTGTGTGTTTACTCAGAAAGAGCTTAATCTCAGACAAAGGAGGTGGTTAGAATTACTCAAGGATTATGACATGAGTATTCTTTACCACCTAGGTAAGGCTAATGTTATTGCTGATGCTTTAAGAAAGTTGTCTATGGGTAGTACCGCCCATGTTGAGGAGGAAAAGAGAGAGTTAGCGAAAGATCTGCATAGACTTGTACACTTGGGAGTCTGACTAATGGATTCCACAGAAGGAGGAGTGGTAGTGATGAATGGGGCTGAATCTTCATAGTGTCAGAAGTAAAAGAGAAGCAAGACCAAGATTCCATTTTTCTTGAATTGAAGGAAAATATTTATAAGCAAAAAGTATTAGCTTTTGAACAAGGAGGAGCTGGCGTATTGAGATATCAAGGTAGATTGTGTGTACCAATGGTGGATGAACTCCAAGAGAGGATCATGGAGGAAGCTCATAGCTACAAATATTCCATTCATCCGATTTCCACAAAGATGTATCGCGATTTGAGAGAAGTCGATTGGTGGAGTAGCATGAAGAAGGGCATTGCAGAATTTGTTGCTAAGTGTCCGAATTGCCAACAAGTTAAAGTAGAGCATCAAAGGCCCGATGGTTTGGCTCAGAATATAAAACATCCGGAATGGAAGTGGGAGATGATTAATATAGATTTCATCACAGGTTTGCCAAGGTCTCGCATGCAACATGATTCGATATGGGTGATTGTTGATAGAATGACAAAATCAGCCCACTTTTTACCGGTAAAGACTATCCATAGAGCAGAGGATTATGCCAAGCTGTATCTTCAAGAAGTGGTTAGACTTCATGTAGTTTCGGACTCCATTATTTCAATAGAGGTGTGCAATTTACTGCATAATTTTGGAAGTCATTCCAAAAAGGCTTGGGTTCAAAGGTGAACTTAAGCATTGCATTTCATTCTCAGACATATGTGCAACCAGAGCGCACTATTCATACCTTAGAAGAAATGTTGAGGGCTTGTGTGATTGATTTCAAAAGGTAATTGGGATGATCACCTACCCGTTATTGAATTTTCTTACAACAATAGTTACCACTCTAGTATCTAAATGGCTCCTTATGAAGCTCTTTATGGGAGAAGATGCAGATATCCTATTGGATGGTTTGAAGTTGGTGAAGATGGGTTGATAGGACCTGATTTAGTTCATCAAGCTATGGAGAAGGTGAAAGTGATTCAAGAAAAGTTAAAAATAGCGCAGAGTCGTCAGAAATCCTACACTGATGCTAGGAGAAGGGAGCTAGAGTTTGAAATAGATGATTGGGTATATCTTGAAGTTTTACCCATAAAGGGTGTTATGAGATTTCGTAAAAAGGGAAAGCTTAGTCCCCGGTATATTGGCCTATACAGAATATCGAGAAGGGTAGGTAATGCAGCTTATGAGTTGGAGCTACCAAAAGAGTTAGCTGTGGTTCATCAGGTCTTTCTCATCTCCATGTTAAAGAAGTGCATAGGAGATCCTTCATTGATCATACCAACTAAAGATGTTGGGATCAAGGATAACTTATCTTATGAAGATATTCAGGTCTAGATTCTGGATCGCCAAGTTCGCAAGTTGAGGACTAAGGAAGTAGCATAAGTTAAAGTCCTTTGGAGGAATCAATTTGTTGAGGAAGCTACTAGGGAAGCGGAGGAGGATATGAAGAAAAGATATCCACATCTCTTCGAATCTGGAGAAATTCCAAACCAAGGTACTAATTCCCTTCTTAGTACTCTTTAACTTATGAGATTGTCTGTTGTATTTGCATTGCTTGTTGGGTGTTTGAGTTGAATGTTAGATGTTATACCTTTAGCCTAGTAAGAGTAATCTCATTTGAGGATGAATGTTCCAAAGGGGGAGATATTGTAACATCTCGCCAATTTGAAATAACTAGGAAGAAGTTAAGAATTGGAAATAACCATTTTTGGAAAGAATATAAAAATCTGGAAATTTTGTTAACTATGTTAAGTTGGATTTTCGGTCAAATTCAAATGACCATAATTTATAGCTCAGGATGAGTTAGGTGTGTTTCCAGATATCGTACGAAATATCTTGGAATAATCTTTCCAACGTCGCAGAGTTGGTGCGATTTCGAGTTCAAATGAGTGAGTTATGCCCATTCGAAGTTGGGCAGTTCAAATAAGGAAATGTCCAATCCAGATTTTTAAAGAGTAGTTTGGTCTTTTCCATACCCAATTTAATTAATTCATTTTTGGTAATTATTCCAAGGTCTAAACTGATAGGATGCAGTATACGCTTTTGAAAAATAGAGTTAGGGTTTTTGAAGTAAGAACTCTAGAGAAAAGAGAAGAGGAAAAGCAAGATTCATCGTTTCGTAAGGAATTGATTAAGGATTTTTGTCAACGATTTGATCCTACAAGTTATGTGAGACTTTCATAACGCTGGGTTTGTTCACCCATGTGCCAATAATGTTTTATTTAGCGTGAATTCGTTCTAAAAGATTGGAATTTGAATGTTCTTGACAATTGTTCTTGAATTACTTTCATCCTTGAACATGAGTTGAGATTAAGGAGTTTCTTGATATTAAAGTGTTGTTTCCTTGAGTTTTTTTAGTTAGATTCTTGAGTATATGTTTTGGGTACCTGAATCTAAAGTTAATTTGAGAAAAGGAATAAAAAATAATCGAATTAAGGTCAGAAAATGAGTTGAAAAGTTTGTCGGGGCTGGTGCGGCGCGCCTGCAGTGCGCTCAAAATAAGTCCCAGAAAGTTGGGGCTAGGGCGGCGTGCCAGTGACGCGCCCGGATCATTGCTTTTCACCAGTTTTTCATCATTTAGCCTATTTAAGTCCTTCTAAAGTGTACTAACACTTTCCATTGATTCTAACTACTCTAAATGACTTCTAAACACCTAGAAATCATCCAGAAACATGAATCATAACCTTGAATCCATAAATTCAAATTCAAGGAAATTTAAGAGCCAAGCCTAGGAAGTTCTTAGAGTCTTTTCAAGAAGTCTTTCACAAACATTTTAACTTTGTTTTAAGACTTAAGTGTCATGTTAAGCAAAGAATAAAGAGTTGAGTTCATTTCTTAAAAAGTTATAACGGAACTAAGTATTCCCAAGAGTTTAAAATGTTTTTCACATTTGAACAAGAAAGGAAAACACTGATTTCCAGAAAGAGTTTTTAAGCTAAGTTTTGAGTAATTATCTCAAACCAAAGAAAGAAGTTCTGTTTTAAAAACATATGAGCTAAGTATATTTTGGGAATAGTATTGAGCACAGATACGGGGATGCTAGTTCATATTAACTCAAGTCTCCATAAACCATGTAGTCATCATGGGTAGTAAAGGATAATACCTTTTAGATGACTCCTTAAGTTGCTTTTTAGTATAGACTAGTGGATCCACATAGTTAAGGTGTTCTATATGACGACAAAGTATAGGACAGTTCTGGCAGTGTGGGAAAGACACTGTATCACCACTTAGGCTCATAGTGGTGGTTGTTGGTTAGAAAATCTCCACAACAACTATATTACTTTATTATATGAGTAAAGTTGAGTTTGTTATTGCATTTTCTTTAACGAACTAAGTTGTTTTCCACTGTTTTACAAGCTTTCTATGTATTGCATATGGTTTATTGCTTTATATGGAGTCAAGTTATTCAGGAGTTGAGGAAAGCCAGCGTAAGTGTTCCTTTTAGATTCTTTTTAAGCCTATGTTGTGTTTAGCATTCCAACTCACATACTTGTACATTCAATGTACTGATGTCAGTTGGCCTGCATCTTCTTATGATGCAGACACAGGTAACAAGAAGCGTCACCCAGCGCCTCGTTGATCCAGTTGAGCACTCAGAGTCAATTGGTGAGCCTCATTGCATTCCAGAGGACTCCTTTTACTTTGCCTTCAGTATTTCATTGTTAGGATGATCAGGGGTCTTGTCCCGATATCTCCCTTTGTTTTAGAGGCTTCATAGATAGGTAGTTATAGTTCTTTAGTCTTATTCATTTTAGTTGTATACGTTTAAGACTTGAGTTGCCATTTTGGCTAAGACATTATTTCTTAAGTTATGCGTGAATTGTATTTCTTATGTTTAAGTCTTCCAATGAGTAAGTAAGCCAGGCCAAGGGTTCTCTTAGGGCCAGCAATGGTTCTTGAGTACCAGCCTGTCCGTGGTGTAGGCTCGGTGCATGACACTTAGTCATTTTCCTTTCTAAACATGATCAAAAGTTGATAGTGACTTCACTTTCAATGAACCGTTATTTCCTTTCTCTAACCAACTTCAAACGCAGACGCTAGTGTACATATAAGTTTTATTCAATTTAAAATATATTTTCTCTTTTGAGGTAGATTAATATTCAATTCATGAGAAAAAAATTCATACATCAATATACAATAAGAGATAAAATATTTTTCAAACTCAAAACTACAAGAAAAATATACTAAGTGTCCATCTCTTATTTAGATAGAAACCAAAAATAATTTTATCTAACATGAACATATATAATGCAATTTTTTTTTGAATTAATATCTTATCTATATCAAAATAAATACTCGAGTAATGTTAAGTGAGTCTGTAAAGTCTTTTTAGAATTTGAGATATAATACATTAAATAGATCATAATATGTCGAATAATCCTAAATAACAAAATTCAATGCTCATTTATATATATATATATATATATCCATGCATCTCGAATAGCCAATCGATGGGATTGGAGAACTACTCATGCAATACACATATACAATGACCGATAATCACTCCATAAACTTATACAAATCTAACTCAGATGTAGAGTCTACTGTTAGTTTGAGTCAAGTGAAAATCACCCTAGTTACATTGATTCAATCATATATCACTCAATTTAGGAGAGTTAATACATATTATCAAAACTAGCCATTAAATACATAGTGGCTTGTATTAATTTCATCTGATATGGAGGAAGGTCTAAGACAACACATGAAACTAACACTTCACTACTATTTAATCTTGGTAATCAAGGGAGGGATCCCTATGACCAAAAACTCATTAACGATCAAAAAAGAAATATTGCTTGCTAGGTTGTTCTTATGACTTTACCAAATTTCAAATCAATTAGAGTCCTTTTTTTGGAATCCCAAAACTATGCTCAATTTGGTTGAAAATGTTATTTGGTCAAGATAGAATTTAAATTTTTTCCGTTCGAAAATTCTTATCACATATCAACATTTGTGAAATAGATACACGAATAAGAACAAAGAACAAAATTCAAAAACTACTTACATTATCTAAATACTATTTTTCAAAAAACAACATGTTTATGTATACATTGAACATTAAAATTGAAAACACATCTCATGGATATCCATGCATCTTGAACGATAAGTTTTGATGAAAAATAACTAGTCATGCAAGATACATATGTGATGTCAGATATTCACTCCAACAAATTCAGAACAAAAGCTAATTTAGATGGAGATTATCTTGTTAATTTAAACCAAGTGAATATCATTATCCCTAGATCCATTGATCCAATCATATATTACTTAGATAGGGAGAGTCAATACATATTATCAAAATAGAGATTAAATCTAGTGACTTGTACTAATTTCATCTGATATGGAAGAAGGTCTAAGCCAGCACATGAACTTAGTACTTCACTAGAATTTAGGCATCCATAGAGAACAAACTCTATCACCTATGTATCATAGTCGAGTAATTTTTCATTTAAATTAATTTTCAAGATTCAAAAATATAAAAAAAATTTTTTTTAATCAAAACGACCTCAAATTGCCAAATCGCTTCATAATTATGAATATTTTTAATTTGACCGTTTCTGATGAACCTACTGAATTTGAGATCAGTTAGAGTTTCAAAATAATATTTATCTCCAAAGTTATGATCAAATTCAGATTGAAACAATTTAAGAAAAATAATCAGAACCATATCCTTATCATATATCAATTCATGTTAACTCATCATGTGTAATCATGAACCACTTTTAACATAAATAAAACCAATATAAAGGATTATATTCATACTAAATCACATTTTAATTTCAAAGAGCGACTTAAAAACCCATTTTAAGGGCCTCAAACATAGCAATGAGTATTTTTTACTAGTATGTCACTAATGAACTTACCAAATTTCAGGTCAATTGGAGTCTATAATTTTTTTTATAAAGTTATGACCAAATTCAAATTAAAGTGGTTTAAGTATCCTTAGGAATTAAAACAATATGACTTTATCATAGTCAGATCAAATTTTAATCCGACAAACTACCTACAACCCATCTAAATAAGTTTCGATGGAACCATCAAATTTCAAGTCAATCAAAGATCAGGAAATTCATGACCACCTGAACTACGATCAAATTTTAAAAATAATCGTTTTAGACATAGTTAAAGATTAAAATAACTTGATTCAGATTTTCGGTCTCTTTTTATTATCATCTCATGAGCATGCAAAATATGGTGTGTCCTTCCTTTGGATAAGACACTCAATACTTTCTTATAACAAATTATTCTCTAAATTAATACACTTGAGAATCAAAGATATTATGTTTCGCTCTTTTGATTGAAAGCATCAATATCTCTTCTCATGAATTAATTAAGCATTACTATTATTTTAAGGTAAATCGCCATTTATGTAAATAAATATGTACCACTAATATTCACTTTGAATAATTTATACATGATGAATTGAGGATGTTCTAATGACTCAAATAAATAGATCATTTTAGTGAATCCTATTGACTATTCATAATTCTCAATTCATGTATTACCAAATATATTATCACATGTATAAAGTCTAAAGAATTTTCAACGATTTTAAATAAACAAATCACTTAAGTGATAACTATGTATTAACAAAAAAATTCTTAATTTATACAAATTGATATTTATGTAATGAATAATATGCTTAAATAATTATTGAACAAAAAGAAAAACATAATCCAATTAACCTGAATAGTGACTGTCACCACCACTTTATAAGCTTTGAAATCAACAATCAATCAAGAACAAATATTATAAAGTTTAAAAAATACTTAACAATTAGTTCAATGATAATTTGTTCATCAACAACCTCTATGATTATCTTTCTTATCAAGCTTTGCAAATTTGATGGATTCATAAGAAACAACCCTAAAAAATTGCAACTAGCTGCCGATAAAAAAGAACAATTACATGTACAGAAGTTCTTACTTTCATTTATTAAATAGAAAAATCCACGGAACTTTGACTTTTCTTTTAACTGATGAAAAGTTTTCAATTTGGGTTCCATTAGTTTAAAAATAAAGGACTTCGTATAATCATTAGGACAAGTGTTTGTTGTTGTTGTTCATTCCCACATGAATGTGAAAAACTGTCGCCAATACATTTTGCCCTCTTGATCTTCTCACAATTTAAGAACTTATGTACTTTAGCCAACGAATCAACAAACTTCAAGTTTTATCTGATTCGTTCTTTTCATGATAAAATTATATTTACCAAATACGAATCATAAATAAAATTGCACATACATATATTTTATGTTATCTATAAATATGTAAGTATGACTCTGATACCAATTGTAGGAAAACTATATTGTCACGACCCAGACCGTTGTGATTGGCACCCACACTAATCATTCAGTGGGAGATACATTACTACAACCCAACTACATAACTTCACTAAAAACTAAGGCATTTAAAGATACGGAAGCAGGTTTAAATGACAATAAAAATGGAGTCCCCATAAACTCCAAAGTTTAAACAATTAACTAACCAAACTAATGCGGAAATTCAGCCCCTAGATCTTGAAAGTCATTGTACCAAAACTCTACAAACGACAAGTCTAAGAACAAGGGGTACAACCGTGAAACTAAATAAAAACCTTTAACAAATAGTCTGAGTTCGAAGATAGTGGACTTAAACAAGAAAGATCCATGGCAGCCTGAATGAACTGGCTCATTCTTGAATCCGGTCACACTCAATAGTCAACTAGTTGAGGTCTATCAATAGTCGCCTGAAGATGCCCTGTAGTCAACAAAGAACAAGCAAGTGCAGTATCAATACACAACCACAATGTACTGGTAGGATCACGCGGCTATCCCAATAAGTGAAACACATGCAAGTACCCACAACGTTATAAAACGGGCATATACCAAACATATACAATATTAGTCATCTTTTGAGGATCAATGCAGCATTGCACGTTCTCAATAATACACATTGGTTATCATTTTAGAGCAACAAACAATCTTTCAACCTCAATCACCATTAGATACGAACGTATTCATCACAAGTAAATACACAACACAATTCAAAGGTCCTCTCACGGAACCCAATTCGATAGTTCTCTCATGGACCCAAACCCAAACTGTTAGTGTACAGGTTCATATTATCCGATCTAATGTTTATGCTGGAACGTTTATGCCGGAATTTAGCAACCAATCCAAGTTAGTGTGTCGAAACGTAACACCCTGTCATGACCCAGGGGTACCCCTTAGACGTAACACGGCGTACTTGACCCGGAAGGTGTCTCATACAAGCCCTTAGCATAATCATAAACATAAACTCATAGAAATGATGCGGAAAAATTTAAAACCTTTACAATCAAAATCAAGTTCTTTTTCATAAACGAAAATAAGAGTCTAGACCTTGTCTCAAGCACCATCTAGTACAATAGAGAATACAAATAGGGTAAAATGCCCTTTACATCAATAAAGTTTCAAACATAGAAAGTACAATAGAAGCTAGAAATGAATAATGTCTTGTCATCGAACCATGAGGACTCACCAAGCCTAGGGAATAGTCAACCCAAGCTTCACTTGAAAGAAGAAGTCTGTCTCAACGACTGGAACCTAAATTCATAGTAAATGTAGAAATATGGGTTCGCACAAATAATGTACCAAGTATGGAAGCCATGCAGAAAAATCCTCAAAACATGCATAAAAGGGACATTTAGTTGAAATCATGCATTTATCCAGTTTAAAAGCCATTATGCACATTTATGAAGAAACATAAGTCAAACCAACATATAAGCAACCGAAAGCCATACTAGTGCAATGCAAAGGTAAGATCCCATAATCCTACCAAATGCTAAGTATCACCTTTAGGCCACCAACAACATACATATCTTACTTTTGCCTCATCCATAACCAACATACATAAGTAAGGTTTTATTCATGTTCATAACTTCTAACAAGTAAAGTCAACCTTAACATCCATACATATCTTACATACATAATCCATAAGTCTTCATAACATAAGAGAACCTCACAATAACCCCTCTTAAAGTGTACTTGTGCAATGCATAAGTGAAGTCCATACCCCCACTCATACTAAGTAGTACCTCTTAAGTAGTCATAATTAAAGTTCATGTTCTTATCATTGTTCATATTCGTATCATATAGGGATAATCGCCTTAACAGACATAGACCATCTGAGCAATATGGAATCTGGTGTTCTACCTCCACAACAAAAAGAGGTGTCCTACTTGCTTAAGGTAGAACATACATTTTTGCTTTTAGGTGGATCCACTAGCTAAAGACCTATATGGGTACATAGTTATGGGATAAGGACATTGCTTCTAGAAACCCTAACTCCTAACGTGGAGGTTTCTATCTAATGAGATAACCATATTGGGAACCCAACTACTAGCGTGAAGGAACCCATCTCATATTTATATCCGCTCGGTGCTAAGCATAATTCCCTTTATAATTCATATTAAGTCTTTACTTAAGTTCGTGTTCATGAGAGAATGCACTAGGCACTCAAACCAACATACATCATAATAGCTCATAGATTCATTAGGTGAGGATGTCCTTTTAATCTTAGAATCATCAACATGTGAGTAAGCCTTTCACATCATATTCATAGTGTGTTCATGAGAATAGCCTTTCAATCAACACAACAATCTTATCATAACATACATACATACTTCATGTATAATCAAGTGTAAGGGTATAGGGAATAAGAATCTTGCATCAATACCACAATTACACAAAGTCATAGGATCATCACTATCTAAGTGAATCACAAGTTTATATACAATCCTCGTGAACATGTATATACCCAAATGAGTTGCCCTTCAAGGCTATGAATCAAGATCAACCCTAACTTCTAGAATTACCACATTAGATAGAGGGATATCATGATTCAGCAACTTAATCAATGTAAACATAATCAATTTTCAAGCTCCCATTATCAATCAAGCCACAACATAGTTCACAATTTAGGAAGAATGGCAAATCATGGGTCCAAGGGAGATTTTCATCATAATTCAACAATACTCCAACATTACAATCATAAATCATCTTAATCAACCATTATAAACTATAAGCAAACAATCGAAAACATTTTAGATGAAGACCCATGACAATAGATTGAAAACCCTAGGTTTGGGGGATTTGGAATCTTAAAAACATAGTTTGAAGGATCTCTTTGGGTGATAGCTTCCCAAAGATGAAAAACATCCATACCTTAGGGTGATTTCCACACGAAATTGAAGAAGAAAGGCTGTTTCTTGAACCCCTAGCTTGACCTTGTTCTTGCTCTTCGATGGAGTCTTGGAGAGAGAATTTTTGGAAAGGAGAGTTGGTTTCTAATTTGAATCTTGAGAGTTATGAGGTGTTAAAAGAGTTGGTTAATAGTTAATAACTACTTATATATGTCTAAATAACTAATACAAATTGTCCGCATCCTTTAATAATAAAAATAGAATTTACTTAAATCACCCCACCTTTGGCCGAGCTCAAGATAGCTTTTGCAGGATGGGACCTATGCCCACGACCCACGGACTGTAGGTGGGCTCACACCTCATCCTGGAAGTCCATGGTTTGGGTCTGCATCCCCTCCACTTGGCCAACTGAAGCCACCCACTCATGAGACCCCACCTACGGGGCGTGAGTGGGTCTACGAACCGTGCTGTTAAATCGTGGAATGTTACTGGAAATTGGAGGTTTGTGGGGAGGTCTTGCCTCGACTCACAACCCCCACCTACGGGGCATGAGTCCACCCACGGCTCGTGGGTCATGCTGGCTTTTGACAACTTTTGGGCAATCCCTTGGTCCTCCTCAAGGACCCTTGAGGGGTTCTTGGGGGGACCATGCCTTGACGTTTAGGGACTAAAACATCAGTACTAACTTAGGGAGGTTATTTTACGACTCTAATATTCATGTTAGCCCTATTTAGGATACTAATTTACATGTGAGGCTCTAGCTTAGTTCATTAGGTTTTCGGGGTGTTACACACCCGATCCATTCAACAAACCACAATCACAATCACAATGTATATTCTCACAATCATACAACAAGAGGTTATTCATGACATACAATTATTCAATTATCCTCATTTACAATTAGGGTGATCGATAATGTAATATTCACATACATACATGCATTAGAATGAGAAATTACAACTTATATCACACTAATATGAAATCACAACCATCACGTACATCGAATCCAAGCTTGAATCCCCTAAGGCACTTGAATCTTCCATTTTCGGATTCTTTTCGCTTGTTCTAGGTCTACAACAATTAATATACGCTTGTTCTAGGTCTACAAACTATTAATACACGCAGGGATCAACAATCAAAGGTCTAATAATCAGGATTATAACAAACCCAATAACCCTAGACCAAACCCAATATCCTAAAATCCAGATTAGGGCTTTCCCCCCATAAATTCCAGATCAAAACCCTCCCCCATCGATAATTACCCATTAGTTTACGTTCTATGGATTGAAAATTGGATTCGGGGAGTTAAAACCTTACCTTTAGCCTCAAGAATTGTGGAAAACTGTCATGAAAACCCCTGGGGTCATTCCTTAGCTCTCAAAGTAAAAAAGTGCAGAATAAAATGTTTTTTGGGTTTTATTTCCGACTTAAATCGCGTATGTCCCGCTATGGCGGGACCCATCCCGCTACAGCGGCAACCATCTCGCTACGACAGCATGTATGGAGACAAAATGCTGATATTTGAATTCTAAGCCCCCAGTTCACAACACACCTTCAACCCTTGACATTCAAAATCCACCCGTTTATGCCAAGATCATTTTTGTGAGTTCTACTTGCCCGAATTAAATTTTGTAAAGTCGTACGGGTTCCTTAACGTCTTAGCTATCTATTCATGTAATCAAAATCATAATTAAATCACTTAATTGTTACCAGATTTCCCTAGACCGTACTGACTCCGATCTCATCCAAATCTGGCCTAGGTTAGGAAATTCCAAGTTACTACCAAAACGTTCTCCATTGGCTTTTCCCTAATGATGGAATCAAGTCGTTACAATAGATACCAATCACTCATCCCCGAGTGATCAACTAGGGAAGACTTGCTAAAGTAAGGGTAGAGTAGTATCTGAATTGTCGAATTACTGGGGATACTTGTCTCGCATGTCCTTAGCTTCTGGACAACGCGATCAAGAATTTCAACCGGTTCTTCTTCATACAAAAGGTCTTGTCTAAATCAATTGAGTCTCACTTATAATATAATCTTCTTCCCTAAACCAACAAATTAAGTACCTAGACATCCTCCCATACAGTGCCTTAATGAAATCATCACAATACTCGAGTGATAATTATAGTTTTATGTACACTTATCTAACAACAAACGCTAATCTCTATAACCACCGAAGTTGATCGTGCGCGTGTCTGCAACATGTTATCAAGGACTTTGACACAACATTAGGAAAAATCCTCTCTCACATAACCATGATCAAATTCTACATCAATACTCGCTACACTTAGAAGTGAACCTGAACCAACCAACACACACTTATAATACCCAAACAATCATAGTTCTTATCAACATCTCTATCTCACAACATAAATTTCCATAAGCTTAAGTTATAAAAATTTAATCTTTAGACATCCGATACTCATCGAGGGATATGTCCAAGCATACAAACCCTCTATCCACACTATCGAATGCTAGATTTAGCAATTAAGATTGTAGATTACCCTTAAGAACAGTAGAATTGGATCCAATGATCCCTGTATTCAACCACACACAATCAATACATGACCTCGATGACTAGAAGAATATTAAGATTGTCAGACAACCATGATCACACAGGGTAGCTCTTCTATGAGTTCTCATAAGCAAGTGGTACATGTCGAACCACTAAAATACTTTTACAACTCCAAGACCACCAATTATGTCATTCGAAATAACCAAATCTTCCCAATCTTCCTACTCAACCTAGAGAACATTGCACTATTTGGTACCCCTGATCCATCACTAGGGATCCACCCACAAAAGTGAAAACATGCGAGAGCATAGCTAGTGAATCATACTCACAATACTAACAACCATCATTAACACTCCGACCATTTACCTTATTCTAAACCAACACTTTTTAACTGAAACCTTTCTTAGGTACTTAACAATCAATAGTAGTAAACTTACGACTCAACCCAAGTGTAAGTCCTTCCAAATGCTCAATACCGGATACAATTGATCATTTCTCACCTTGCCAATTGATACCATAACAAAATACACTACCACGAATGTAAACTTATAGTGAAAAATCTGAATTGTAATTTTCATCGTATAACACAATCCCTTTTTCTACCAACATTAGCTTGTACCTTGATGATTTTTATGAATTCTTGGATCTCCGTTTATCATTGATTGCGTCTGCATCGATCCTACAATAAATTTTGCTAAAATTTCAATCGTACTCATTACTAAACTCAAAAACAAGAACCAAGCACTTATCATCACCCTTGAGCTAATGTTTGTACACTCCTTTCTCAAGTCTTTTTCAATAGTTGCCAACCAATCTTATTATATAGTTGCATTCCATTAAAAACTCTTGGTACCCTTTTGCTCAGTTAGCTCTCACTCTCACCACAAGTCAAACTTTTCATCAACACGACACCTCAAACTCAGGTATACCCATCAAATTCAAAGGAATAACCCAATTTCTATTCACACTTTCTTACTAAAATACTTCAATTGCCTTCGTCCAAGTATACTGAATGGGACTTTCTTTATCCATAAACTTGTAATCGAGGTATTAGTCCACCCTTTTATGGCTTAAGAATAAATCAATAGTCATTATACTACCATCATTTTTCTTAACAACAAGACAGGAACACCTCACAAGAAAGCACTAGGAGGGATGGAACTTTAATCAAGAAGGTCATGGATTTGAGCTTTAAGCTCTATCAATTTTGACACAACAAGAAAAGACCCAATACAGGGGGATTAGACCTTAACATCCTGAATATGAGCCAATCACGCCAAACATTCCCACCCCACCAGTTTCCTACCCCACACGACATATATTACCTTACTTGACTTAGGCTTGTACCCACTTCCCACTCTAACCTTTCCCTACCCGGGATCTCTAGAGTTACCGACTTAGCATTACCATTAAGCACAACATAATAGGGGGACAACCAAGTCATGCCTAAGATTATATCAAGTCAGTAATATCCAACATAACTAATCAACCCAAATCTGAATCCGATCACGCTTAATAGTCACCTAGCTGAGGTCTATCAATAGCCGCTTGAAGATGCCCTATACTCAACAAAGAACAAGCAAGTGCAGTATCAGTACACAACCACAGTGTACTGGTAGACTCACGCGGCTATCCCAATAAGTGAAACACATGCAAATAACCACAACATTATAAAACATGCATATACCAAAAACATATACAATATTAGTCATCTTTTTAGGATCAATGTAGCATTCCATGTTCTCAATAATACACATTAGTTATCATTTTAGAGCAACAACAATATTTCAACCTCAATCACCATTAGATAAAAACGTAATCATCACAAGTACATACACAACACAATTTAATGGTCCTCACACGGGACCTAATTCAATAGTTCTCTCATGGAACCCAAACCCAAACTGTTAGTGTACCGATTCATGGTATCCGATCTAATGTTTATGCTGGAAAATTTATGCCGAAACGTGGCAATCGATCCCATATTTTTGTTGGAATGTGGCAACCGATTCAAGTTAGTGTGTCAGAACGTAACACCCTATCACGACCCAGGGGTACCCCCTAGATATAACATGTCGTACTTCACCCCGAAGGGGTCTCATACAATCCGTTAGCATAATCATAAACATAAACTCATAGAAATGATACGGAAAAATTTAAAACTTTTACAATCGAAGTCAACTTCTTTTTCCTAAACGAAAATAAGAGTCTAGACCTTGTCTCAATCACCCTCTAGTATAATAGAGAATACAAAAAGGGTCAAATGACCTTTAGATCAATAAAGTCTCAAACATAGAAAGTACAATAAAAGCTAGAAATGAATAATGTCTTATCATCGAACCATGAGGACTCACCAAGCCTAGGGAATAGTCAACCCAAGCTTCACTTGAAAGAAGAAGTGTGTCTCAACGACCGGAACCAACACTCATAGTAAATGTAGAAATATGGGTTAGCACAAATAATGTACTAAGTATGGAAGCTATGCATAAAAATCCTTAAAACATGCATAAAAGGGACATTTAGTCAAAATCATTCATTTTTCAAGTTTGAAAGCCATTATGCACATTTATGAAGAAACATAAGTCAAACCAACATATAAGAAACCGAAAGCCATACTAGTGCAATGCAAAGGTAAGGTCCCAAAACCCTACCAAATGATAAGTATCGCCTTTAGGCCACCAACAACATACATATCTTACTTTTGCCTCATCCATAACCAACATATATAAGTAAGGATTTATTCATGTTCATAACTTGTACAAAGTAAATTCAACCTTAACATCCATACATATCTTACATACATAATCCATAAGTCTTCATAACATAAGAGAACCTCACCATAACCCCTCTTAAAATCTACTTGTGCAATGCATAAGTGAAGTCCCATACCCCCACTCATACTAAGTAGTACCTCTTAAGAAGTGATAATTAAAGTCCATGTGCTTATCATAGTTCATATTCGTATCATATAGGGATAATAGCCTTAACCTACATAGACCATCTGAGCAACATGGAATCCTGTGTTCTACCCCCACACCGAAAAGAGGTGTCCTACTTGCCTAAGGTAGAATGTACATTTTAGCTTTTAGGTGGATCCACTAGCTAAAGACCTATGTGGGTACATACTTATGGGATAAGGACATGGTTCTAGAAACCCTAACTCCTAACATGGAGGTTTCTATCTAATGAGATAACCATATTGGAAACCCAACTACTAGCGTGAAGGAACCCATCTCATACTCATATCCGCTCGGTGCTAAGCATAATTCCCTTTAGAATACATATTAAGTTTTTACTTAAGTTTGTGTTCATGAGATAATGCACTAGTCACTCAAACCAACATACATCATAATAGATGATAGATTCATTAGTTGAGGGTGTCCTTTCAACCTTAGAATCATCAACATGTGAGTAAACCTTTCACATCATATTCTTAGTGTGTTAATGAGAATGGCCTTTCAATCAACACAACAAGCTTATCATAACATACATACATGCTTCATGCATAATCAAGTGTAAGGGTATAGGGAATAAGGATCTTTCATCAATACCACAATTACACAAAAGTCATAGGATCATCACTATCTAAGTGAATAACAAGTTCATATACAATCCTCGTCAACATGTATAAACCCTAACGAGTTGCCCTTCAAGGCATGAATCAAGATCAACCCTAACTTCTAAAATTACCACATTAGATAGAGGGATATCATGATTCAACAACTTAATCAATGTAAAAATAATCAATTGTCAAGTTCCTATCATCAATCAAGCCATACCATAGTTCACAATTTAGGAAAAAGGGGGAATCATTGGTCCAAGGGAGATTTTCATCATAATTCATCAATACTCCAACATTCCAATCATAAATCATCATAATCAACCATGATAAACCATAAGTAAACAATTGAAAACGTTTTAGAAGTAGACCCATGACAATAGATTGAAAACCCTAGGTTTGGGGGATTTGGAATCTTAAAAATATAGTTTGAAGGGGCTCTTTGGGTGATAGCTTCCCAAAGATGAAAATCATCCATACCTTAGGGTGATTTCCACAAGAAATTGAAGAAGAAAGGTTGTTTCTTGAAACCCTAGCTTGACCTTGTTCTTGCTTTTCGATGGAGTCTTAGAGAGATAATTTTTGGAGAGGAGAGTTGATTTCTAATTTGAGTTTTGAGAGTTATGAGGTGTTAAAAGAGTTGGTTAATAGTGAATAACTACTTATATATGTCTAAATAACTAATACAAATTGTCCCCATCCTTTAATAATAAAAATAGAATTTACTAAAATCACCCAACCATTGGCTGCACTTAAGACAACTTTTGTAGGAGGGGAAAAATGCCCACGACCCACGGACCGTAGGTGGGCTCACACCTCGTCTTGCAAGTTCGTGGTTTGGGTCTGCATCCCCTCCTCTTGGCCAACTCAAGCCACCCACTAACGATACCCCACCTACGGGGCGTGAGTGGGTCTACGGACCGTGCTGTTAAATCATGGAATGTTACTGGAAGTTGGATGTTTTAGGGGATGTCTTGCCTCGACTCACG
>JAJOOR010010374.1:0-43675 GCA_036250505.1 Solanum acaule | reverse complement strand
AGAGATATGTTAAGGAGAATTATTTTGATAAGTATAAAACACTGGAAGATAGGCTAAAAAATTGTCCTAGTTGGATACCAGAAGTTCAATTTCGCCAGTTGATAGAGTATTGGGAGCTTCCAACTGTTAAAGTGAGATACAAATAATGCATTTAATTCTTTAGTCCATATATATATTAATTACTTTTTCATAAATTACAGGCCATGTGTTCTTTAAATTCTCAAAACAGAAAGAAACAAAAATGGAGGCATCGAATGGGGCCTGTTAATTTTGGAAGAGTACGCATGACACTGGTATCATTTTTGACACTTTGTAGATAAATATTTTTTTATCTTAAGTTCTAGAGTATTGAGTTCCTAATCCTTTTTGAAACTATATTTCATAATTTTGGATTACTATATGTTATACAAGGAAATCCGTGGGTTGAGTGGGTCATGCCCATAGACCCTCATGAACCCTATGAGTCGAGTATTCATGTGATGAGTAGTATCATTGAGTCCTTGAATTCTAGAGTCATTGAGTTTCGAGTATTGAGTTCTATACATGGTTATTGAAAACCTTGAATTGAGTCGTTCACGCCCATAATTCAGCATGAACCCTATTTTGAGAAATCTTTTACAATTACTCATAATATGTTTAAAGGCTTGAGTAAATGAGTATGAGGAAGAGACGAGTCAAGTTTCATTTTCTTTTAAAATGAATATATGAGAACTAAGTATTCCCAAGAGTAAATATTTTAACATTTAAAAGAGGAGGAAACTGAGATTTACAAAAGTGTTTTGAGCAGTTTGAGTACCATCTTTTTTAAGAGAAAGATTATTGAGTAATAATCTCAAAACACAGAAAGAGTTATGTTTTGTTTAAAACATATGAGCTAAGTATATTTTTGGGATTAGTATTGAGCAGCGATATGGGGGAGAGTCCTAACAAATCACAACCCCCATAAACCATGTAGCCAACGTGGGTAGAAAGGGTCATAATTTTTAGATGATTCCTTATTGCTTTTTAGCATAGACTAGTGGATCCACTTAGTTAGTAAGTTCTATACCCCGGCAAAGTATAGGGCAGTTCTGGCAGCGTGGGCTAGATGATGTATCGTCGCATAGCTCATAGTGATGGCTATCGATTAGAGAATCTCACAAACAGAGTTATTTTGTATCTTTACATACCATTGAGTTATTATTATATTTTTCATAAAACTGAGTTATTATCCATTATTTTAAAATCTTTCCAGATATTGCATCATTTATTGTTGCTTTATCCTTAGTATCTAGAGTTGAACTATATTTCACAGTGTTGAGTATCTTATTGTTGGGTTGAGCCCTATTTTCTCAGAGTTGAGTATCTTATTATTGAGTTGAGCCCTATTTCTTTGAGTTGAGTTGAACTATGGTTCACAGAGTTGAGTATCTTATTGTTGAGTTGAGCCCTATTTTCTCAGAGTTGAGTTGAACTATGTTTCAAAGAGTTGAGTATCTTATTGTTGAGTTTAGCCCTATTTCTCTGAGTTGAGTTGAACTATGTTTCACTAAGTTGAGTATCTTATTATTGAGTTGAGCCCTATTTTCTCTGAGTTGAGTTGAACCATGTTTCATTGGTTGAGTTTAATGAGTTGATAAGAGGTAAGTATGTTTCTTTTCCATTAGTTCAAGCTTATGTTTATGCTTTAGAATTCCCCTTACATGCTCGTACATTCAATGTACTGACGCCATTTGAATTTCATCGTTTTATGATGCAGATACATGTATTCAGGGTCATCAACAAAAACTTCGTTGATGCCACTTGCAGTTCAAGTCAGCTTTGGTGAGCTTTCTTATATTCTGGAGGATTTCACATTTCCCTTGTAGTTAGAAGTTTTGAGATGTCGTGGGTCTTGTCTCAATATCTTTCTGTAATAGTAGAGACTTCATAGATAGACAAAGTTGAGTAGCTTCATTATGTATCTTCTTTGAGTTGTTTTTGCAAACTTTGAGCTTATCTATTGAGTATTGTTCAGAATATTTGAAAGTTGAGTATTTGAGCTATTGAATTTATTTCAGTTTTAAGCTTTTGCATGCTTGAGTTAGTCTTCCGCTTGTATTCAACAAGGATGAGGGTTCGCTTAGGGACCAACAATGGTTCTCGAGTGCCGGCCACGTCCAGGGTGTAGACTCGAGTCGTGACAAAATCCATTCCTTATGTTTGAAAAGGTAGCATGAGCTACGAGATTATGAGCAGTAGTAGTAATCAGTTCCCCTTAAGTTACGATAATAGTATGCAAAGGTTCAATAATCTAAGGAAAAGAGATAGTGATGGGACAGATTATGTTATTGCAATCATGCACTCAGTCAATTATAAGTGATCAGTTCCTTTATGAGTGAAATAAGGAATAATTATGTTGTAAAGTGTTCTCGATAGAAGAAAGATGAATTGTTACTAGTCTGCATGAGATAGAGTATACTTTTAACCAAAATAGAGTTGGTACCGATGTACCATCGTGTTAGAGGAGATTAAATTCATGTGTTGAATAAAAGAACCGAGTATTCATGAAGTGATAGATCTAAGCTAGGCTTATGATTTGTTGGAAAGGGTCATGATGTTCAGAAGGTTATAAAATTGATTAAGTAATGAGGTATAATAGTGAAAAGGGGATGTAGACCAGTTTAGAGATGATGAAATAGGTCCATAGCTTTTAAAAGTCAGCTTTAGACCTAAGGGGGAGATAATAAGATAAGAAATCAAGTCAAGTGTTGAGAATAAGATAGTAATTAGTTCAAAAGAGTATGAGAGATATCTTTTCAGAGGTCCTTGTAGTAGCGGAGTGATGTTAGAAGAATAAGGTTAATGTTCTTATCGTGATAATGATGGTGTGATAATTCCATCTAAGGTTATAAATGAGGAGGAAGCGGAGGATGAGGTTTTACTATGAGAAATAGTTAAATAAGAGCCCTTAGTTGGTCTCGAGTAGTAATGCGAGAAATTCTTGTTGGTATTGCAGAGATGATAAAGGAATGAGAACTTCTTAAGGACCTGGTTAGCAGGAGTCCATGGAGTTGTTAGAGTACTAAGCTTGAATGTGGTGTTAAACATGAGGTAGTTCTTGATATGAGCCCAATGTTGATTAAATGAGGTGGTAAAAAGTAATGTTCTTGGGATAAGACTCCCTATAGAGAGGTATAGAACCCAAACCTTAGGATGTGGGTTAACCTTCAATATAGTAAGAGTGTGTTGGAGACTCAGGCCTTAGTAAGAGAATTCATGTACCCTTGAGGGTACTATGAGTTGCAGCCAATGAGGTATGGTATAAGGAAAGAAGAGCGTAGTTGAGGAGTGTTGCTAAGCTCAATATTTAGAAGTCATATTACCCCATGCATGATATTCCTATTCTTACTTAATGCCCAGATTTTCTTTGTTTCAGATAAGGTAACTTCAAAGAGAGTGTGCCTATGTTCACAATAGCATCGTTCTTAATTCAGGTGCTATAGAAGGTACCAAATCTTGGTACGAATCAGTCCAGCCTGTGTTAGTAGGCAAGTTCATGAGTCAGAAGTGATAGTGAGAGTAACCCCGTTCTATAACCAGTCTAGCCGTCATTCGAGGATGAATGATCCCAAGGGGGAGATAATGTACCACATCAAAAAAAAATTGATCTAAGACTCGAACCCTTCTTCATTGTGAGTAGGATTTTACCAAGGAATTTAAAATTTCTTAAGTGTTAAGGTCAGGTCACTATATGTAACACCCCAGAAAATTTTGAGCTAAGACTCGAACCATTCTTCATTGAGAGTAAGACTTTATCGAGGAATTTAAATTTTCTTAAGTGTTAAGGTTGCTAGACGTAGCACCTTGAGTTCCAAAATGAACTAAACCGAGTTCGTTCAAGTCATTCCTAAGTTCTTTTAAATTTTGGTTAACTTCAAACAACCATAACTTTTAGCACATGAAATTTAGGAGACCCATAAGATATCAAATGAAAGATCTATAAGTCATCTTTCCAATGCCACCGAGTTTGCTAATTTTTGAGCTTGTATGAGGGAGATATGCCTTTTCTAAGTCAGTCTGTCCATTTATGAAATGTTGGCATTTTAGTCTTTTCCTTACCCCCACTTATTCTAAACGCGAATTACACCCAATTAAGGGTCTAAATTGGTTAGAATCAGTTTCATTCATCCCAAAAGTGTTTAGGGTTTTAGAGAGAAGATTCAAGAGGTGAAAAAGTTCAAGGTTTCAAGCGTTCGTTCAAGAAATTCAAGATTTCGTCAAGAACCTAGTTCTTTGAGGTATGTATGCTTCCATAGTGTTGGGTTCGTTCACCCACGCGCCAATCATGAGTTTCTTTTGTAAATCTATCCAAGAATTTTGAGAAATCTAAGTTGTTTATGAGTTCTTGAAGTTTCATTCTAAATCTTGTTTTGTTGATGTTTTTAGGAATTCTTGAGATGAAAGTTAGTGATTTTTACTATCCAACCTACATCCAATCATCAAGAAATCCAATATATCAAGCCACGAACCTTGAATTAATAATTCCAATTCAAGGAAGAGTTAAGCGTAGATTTCAAGAAATTCTTTAAGTTAAATTGTGAATCCTTCGAGATCAACTATCGCTTTGAGTTCTTTAAAAGGGTTCCTTCAATCCCTATTGATTCTAAACACTCTAAAATACTTCTAAACACCTAGAAATCATTCATAACATGAATCATAACCTTGAATTCACAATTCAGTAGAGTTAAGAGTCAAGGCTCGAGAGTTCTTTCGAACATTTTGAGAAAGACCCTTTTGAGTCTTTTTTTTGAAAAGTCTTCTACAGTTTCTAATAACTTGTATCAAGACTCGAGTAAGTGAGTACGCGAATGAGGATAATGTATTTATGAGTCTACACTATCATCGAGATCCTTCATATCATGATGATATGAATCAAAACTCTTGAATTCATAATTCAAATGAAACAAAGAGTTAATAGTAGAGTTCAAGAAAGTCTTTGAGTTAAATTGTGAATCCTTTGAGATCAACTATCGATTTGAGCTAAGTTTTGAAAAAGTAAGTATGAGAATGAGAAGATTCGTATACATGAGTTTCATATTATTATTTAGACCCTTGAGTTGAGTCGTTCATGCCCATAAATTCCGCATGAACTCCATCAGTTGAGTATCTTTGAGAGGAGTGGTATCTTCAAGTTCTAAGTTTTAAGTATTGAGTTTCTAATTATTTTGTGATTATATTTCTAATGATGGGGCTATTACATGTTATCCATGAAGGTCCTTGAGTTGAGTAGTTCGTGTACATAATTCTGCATGAACTCTATGAGTCGAGCAGTCTTGATATGAGAGGTATCATTGAGTTCTTGAGTTGAGTAGTTCATGCCCATAATTCCGCATGAACCCTCCGAGTCGAGCATTATTGAGATGAGTAGTATCATTGACTCCTTGAGTTATAGAGTTTTTGAGTTCAAAGTATTGAGTTTTATGTATGGTTATTAAAAACCTTGAATTGAGTCGTTCACGTCCATAATTCGTTATGAACCCTATTTTAAGAAGTCTTTTACAAATTTTTTTAAAACTTGTTTTAAAGACAAGAGCACTGAGTTGAGGAAGAGTAAAGCTGAGTTCATTTTCTTTAAAATGATATATAGGAATTAAGTATTCCCAAGAGTAAATGTTTTTACATTTAAGATGAGAGGAAACTGAGATTTCCAAAAGAGTTTGAGCAGTTTGAGTACCATCTCTTTTAAGAGAAAGAATTTTGAGTAATAATCTCAAAATACAGAAAGAGTTATGTTTTTAAACATATGAGCTAGTTATATTTTGGGATCACTATTGAGCACCGATATAGGGGAGAGTTCAGACAACTTATAGGCCTCATAAACCATGTTGCCAACGTGGGTAGAATGGGTCATACTTTTTAGATGATTCCTTATTTCTTTTTAGCATAGACTAGTGGATCCACTTAGTAGTATGTTCTATACCCTGACAAAGTATAGGACAATTCTGGCAACGTGGGCTAGATGATGTATCATCACATAGCTCAGAGTGATAGTTGTCAGTTAGAGAATCTCTCGGAGAGTTACTTCATGTTTTTATATACAATCAGAGTTATTATTGTATTTTCATACAACTGAGTTATTATTGTATTTTTGCATACAATTGAGTTATTGCCTATTATCTTAAAAGCTTTTCAGATATTGCATCTTTTATTGTAACTGAGTATCTTGAGTTTGAATTAAGTATCTTGAGTCAGAATTGAGTATCTTACTATTGAGTTGAGTCATATATTCTGTGAGTTGAGTTGAGAAGAGGTAACTATATTTCTTTTCCATCAGTTCAAGCTTATGTTTATTATGCTTTAGAATTTCTCTTACACGGTCGTACATTCCATGTACTGAGCCATTTGGCCTGCATCATCTTATGATTTAGATACAGGTACATGTATTCAAGGTCATCAACAAAAGCTTCGTTAATGCCACTTCTAGTTCCAGTCAACTTTGGTGAGCCTTCTTATATTCAGGAGGATTTCACCTTTACCTTACAGTCAGTTTTTTGAGATGTTGTGGGTCTTATCCTGATATCTTTCTATAATAGTAGAGGGTTCATAGATAGACAAAGTTGAGTAGCTTCAGTAGGTATCTTCTTTGAGTTGTTTTTACAAACTCTGAGCTCATCTATTGAGTATTGTTCAGAATATTTTAAAGTTGAGTATTTGAGTTATTGAATTTATTTCAATTTTAAGCTTTTGTATTCTTGAGTTAGTCGTCTGCTTGTAGTCAGCCAGGATGAGGGTTTGCTTGGGGACCAGAAATGGTTCTCGAGTGCCAACCATGTCCAGGCTGTAGACTCGGGTCCTGAAAAACTTGGTATTAGAGCACAGAGTTCAAGTGTCCTAGGGTGTCGATAAAGTCATGTCAGTAGGATCTTATTTGTGGTTGTGAGGGCCCCACTTCTATAAATGTGGAACTATAGACATTTAAGAAAAGTTTCCCTTCTTTCATACTCTTAATTGTGCAATAGAGCTATGTCATAGAGACTTATTCTAACTCGTGTGTTCTTATATCCATTTGACTACCCCTCATACTAGAGGTGGTTGAAAAGCAAACTCAGTTCTTTATTGATGAGTTGCTTTTAGAAAAGTCTTGAGGAAGTCATGGGACTCTAGAGGGGCTTTAGAGAAGCCTAGGAGTGAGTTAAGTATTGAGTTTGAGAAAATGCACTTATATTCATGTGAATCATGCATTTGAGCTAAAAGCGAGTTGTACTCTCTTCTATAAGCCCTGTTTCAGCTTAGATCCTTATGAGGAAGTATGTTTAGAGCTTGGGTAGTATTCTCATCCAAAAAGGTAGCATGAGTTACAAAATTATGACAAGTAGTAGTGAAAGTGCCCAGAGTTAGAGAAAAACCTGAAGAGGTTCAATAATCTAAAAAGAGGAGATAGTGAAGGGGCATATTATGTTATTGCAATCACGCACCCAGTCAGTTATAAGTGATGAGTTCATTTATGAGTCAAATAAGGATTAATAATATTGTAGAGAGTTCTCAATAGAAGGAAGAGGAATACTTACTAGTCTGCATGAGATAAAGTATACTTTAAGTAGAATAGAGTTGATGTCAATGTGCCACTATGTTAGAGGAGACTAAATACATGTGTTGAATAAGAGAACAGAGTATTCATGAAGTGATACATCTAATCTAGGCTTACGATTTGTTTGAGAGGGTCATGATGTTCAGAAGGTTACATTCCTCATTAAGAAATGAGGTATAATTAGTCAGCAAATAGTACTTAAGTTGTGAAAAGGGAATGTAGACTAGTTTAGAGATAATGGAATAGGTCCATAGCCTTTAAGTGTCAGCTTTAGACCTAAGGGGGAGATGATAAGATGAGAAATCAAGTCAAGTGTTGAGAATAAGATAGTAATGAGGTCAAAAGAGTATGGGAGATAGCTTTTCAGAGGTCCTTTTAGTAGTGGAGTGATGTTAGAAGGAGAAGGTTGATATTCTTATCGTGATAATGATGGTGTGATAATTCCATCTAAGGGTATAAATAAGGAGGAAGAGCAGGATGAGGTTTTACTATGAGAAATAGCTAAATGAGAGCCCTTAGTTGGTTTCGAATAGTAACGCGGGCAATTCTAGTTAGTATTGTAGAGATGATAAGAGTAACCCCGTTTCATACCCAGTCCAGCCGTCATTCAAGGATGAATGATCCCAAGGGGGAGATATTGTAACACCCTAGAAAATTTTGAGCTAAGACTTGAACTATTCTTCGTTGAGAGTACAATTTTACCGAGGAATTTAAATTTTCTTAAGTGTTTTGGTTGCTAGACGTAGCACCTTGAGTTCCAAAAAGAACTAAAGAGAGTTCATTCAAGTCATTCCTAAGCTCTTTTAAGTTTTGGGTAAACTTCAAATGACCATAACTTTTAGCACAAGATGAATTAAGAGACCCATGAGATATCAAACGAAAGATATTTGAGTCCTCTTTCCAACGCCACTGAGTTTGCTAATTTTTGAGCTTGTACGATGGAGATATGACTTTATTAAGTCAGGTTGTCCATTTAAGAAAAGTTTCCCAAAAAAAGATGGGATATTTTAGTCTTTTCCTTACCCCCACTTATTCTAAACGCGAATTACACCCTATTAAGGGTCTAAACTAGTTAGAATCAATATCATTCATCCCCAAAAGCGTTTAGGTTTTTACAGAGAAGATTCAAGAACAGAAAAAGTTCAAAGTTTAAAGTATTCGTTCAAGAGATTCAAGATTCGCCAAGAACCTAGTTCTTTGAGGTATGTAAGCTTTCATAGTGTTGGGTTCGTTCACCCACACACCAATCATGAGTTTCTTTTGTGAATCTATCCATAAATATTGTGCAATTTAATAAGTTCTTGACAAGTGTTCTTGAAGTTTCATTCTAAATCTTGTTTTGTTGAGGTTTTGAGGAATTCTTGAGATGAAAGTTAGTGAATTTTACTATCCAACCTACATCCAATCATCAAGAAATCCTATATATCAAGTCACGATCCTTGAATTAATAATTCCAATTCAAGGAATAGTTAAGAGTAGAGTTCAAGAAAGTTTTTGAGTTAAATTATGAATCCTTCGAGATCAACTATTGATTTGAGTTCTTTAAAAGGGTATCTTCAATCTCTATTGATTCTAAACACTCTAAACTACTTCTAAACACCTAGAAATCATTCATAACATGAATCATAACCTGGAATTCATAATTCAAATTCAAGATAGAGTTAAGAGTCGAGTCTTGAGAGTTCTTTCGAACATATTGAGAAAGTCCCTTTTGTGTTTTTTCTTGAGGAGCCTTCTACAATTTCTAATAAGTTTTATCAAGACTCGAGTAAGTGACTATGAGAATGAGGAGAATGTATTTATGAGTCTACACTATCATCGAGATCCTTCGTATCATGAATCAAAATTCTTGAATTCATAATTCAAATTAAAGAAAGAGTTAAAAGTAGAGCTCAAGAAAGTCTTTGAGTACAATTGTGAATCATTTGAGATCAACTATCCATTTGAGCTAAGTTTTGAGAAAGTAAGTATGATAAGAGTCATATACATGAGTTCCATATTGTTATTTAGACCCTTGAGTCGAGTCGTTCATGCCCATAAATTCCACATGAACTCCATCAGTTGAGTATTTTTTAGAGGAATAGTATCTTTATGTTCTATGTCTTGAGTATTGAATTCCTAATCATTTTGTTATTATATTCCTAATCATGGGGCAACTACATGTTACCCATGAAGGTCCTTGAGTTGAATAGTTCATGCCCATAAGTTCGCATGAACCCTATGAGTCGAGTAGTCTTGAGATGAGAGGTATCATTGAGTCCTTGAGTTCATGCCCATAAGTTCGCATGAACCCTATGAGTCGAGTAGTCTTGAGATGAGAGGTATCATTGAGTCCTTGAGTTAAGTAGTTCATGCCCATAATTCCACATGAACCCTCCGAGTCGAGCATTCTTGAGATGAGTAGTATCATTGACTCCTTGAGTTCTGGAGTTGTTGAGTTCCAACTATGGAGTTCTATGCATGGTTATTGAAAACCTTGTTCACTTCCATAATTCGGCATGAACCCTATTTTAAGAAGTCTTTTTACAAATTATTTTAAAACTTGTTTTAAAGACATGAGCACTGAGTTGACGAAGAGTAGAGCTGAGTTCATCTTATTTAAAATGATATATGGGAACTAAGCATTCCCAAGAGTAAATTTTTTATATTTAAGATGAGAGGAGATTGATATTTCCAAAAGAGTTTTGAGAAGTTTGAGTACAATCTCTTTTAAGAGAAAGATTTTTGTGTAATAATCTTAAAACACAGAAAGAGTTATGTTTTTAACCATATGAGCTAGTTATAATTTGGGATTAGTATTGAGCACCGATATGGGGGAGAGTTAAGACAACTCACAACCCTCATAAACCATGTAGCCAACGTGAGTAGAAAGGGTCTTACTTTTTAGATGACTCCTTATTGCTTTTTAGCATAGACAAGTGGATCCACTTAGTAGTAGGTTCTATACCTTGGCAAAGTATAGAACCTTTCTGGCAGCATGGGCTAGACGATGTATCATCACATAACTAATAGTGATGGTTGTTAGTTAGAGAATCTCCCACAGAGTTACTTTGTATTTTGATTGAGGGAACGTTCATAAAAGACACTTCATCCAATTCTAAGTGTCAACGATTGTACATCAGTATAAAACCCAACTAAATGAGTTGAAGTCAAATCCCACAGGGAGCGGTATGTGTTTCAGATTCGATTGGGAAGTATGAGCATGGTCAAATAAGTCATAGGAATAAAAATTATCGAATAAAGACATCATTCAAATTAAGGGGTGACATGAATGCCAAATGGGGGTTTTGGTTTTGAATAACAACTACAAACAACAGTCACAACAATACGAATTAACAATAACAAGATGGGTTCTTGGGATGTGATCGATTATAGGCTAATATAGACATATGGGTAATTGCAACTATTAGAAAATAGCTAGATATTAGTGAGTAGGCTAGGCAATAGGAAAGGTAAATTTTTCTCGAAAAATTTACCCTAAATCAAGTGATTTCTCTCGAACATCGACAAGCATGCAAAATAAGACTAGCCTACACCTTAATCCATTTACTCTCTCGAGTTGAATGTGTAGGATTGAGTTTAGGATTCACTCTCTCGAGTTGAACCCAGGTCAACTCAATACCCACAAACCATCAATCAATAAATTTTGTTCTAAAACCTCTCTCTCGAGCAAGCCAAGAACACAAGCATAAAACTATATTTGCAACTACAATTCCTAAATTAAACCACAACTAATGATTAAACTCACTTCTAAATAGTATTTAAACTAACAATTAGCAATACCCATAAGCTAAATCAGCCCATAATCACATAATCACACCCCAAGAATTGGGGTTTTAGCTAGACATCATAAAAATGTAGAAATTGTTACCAAATTGATTTTCCATCAACTAGGTAAAACTGATTTCATCCTTACAATGCTCCACTTTGAAGATTCTCAAAGACCCGCTTCCAAATTCTCAAAAGTAAATTTCTTCAATCCTTCAAAGCTTAGGAAAACCAGAGAAAACTATCTCCTGGTGCTAAAAACTTAACAATAATTTGTTCTAAAGAGTATTTGATTCCTAAACTAAATGTTCAAAAATGTATTTATAGTCGCCGAAAATAAGCTACGAAAGCTCATTAGGAGAAGTAAGTCGGGCTCACCGGACCACTCAGCGAGCCACCCTTTGGTCCCTTCTGCCTTGGCATCCAGCATCCTCAAGGTCTGTAACTTTGGGTGATCTAGCACTGCATCGTGGAACTACTTGGTGATCCGCCAACTATTGTTTCTCTCACCGACTTGGTTTATTGCCTCAGGGCTTGGCACACTGGAACTTTAGGCGGTCAGATGTGCCACTCGGCGACAATTAGCAATACCCATGGATAAAGGGGGACTTCTTCACATTTCTTGATTTAACTTCTCTTTTCACCACACCCCCAACTTAGGGTTTTGGCCTAAGTTAGATATTCAAACAAACCACACTTCATGAGAATTATGGGTGAATGGATAAAAATGGGTCTCGACTGCTGAAGTTTCTTCCAAGAAAAAGATAAGGCTCAAAGGGGGTTCAAGCAAAGTTCACACGTCTCACAAGGTTGGCCACAAAAGAGGTATATTGTTGAATTGTTTCACTCTTCAAATTTTTTGGCTAAGATCATTTTAAGAGCTTGCATCACTTAGTTAACCGGACCAACGGGGAAAATTCTAGGTGTCATCACACAAGGTTCATTGTAAGCTTATCAGACAAGACATTGGCACCAATATCAAACGAGATTCCAAACTTTCGCTAGTGTGCAATGTTCCTCATAGGAGACTCATTTAATAATCGACTAGTCACAACGAGATGCAAAAAGTTCACATATTGTCTATGCAACTTCATTTGGCCTTATCGTAGCTGCGCATTCATTTTGTTCGATTAAGAGTACTATTTAAGTCATCGATATTGATCATGATCGATACTCAAATTTGCACAAGAACAACCACATTCACACATAACAAGAGGTGGCAAAAATTTTTAGATGGGTAAAAAACCATTTTCATTCATAATACAGAGACATAAGCTGAAACATCCACAAAATAATATCAACACACAGTTTAAAAGACAAAAACCCAATATATACAAAATATAATCACAAGAGGTAGGTATGGAAATACCTCACCCACCACAAACAAAAAGGCAGTTGTTCTCAAATACAATGAAATAATAAAGAGTCAATAAAAATGACAGAGAGGGAGGTAAAGAAAGGTCCTGTCTACACAATCGTTCCGTTTGTCAGGGAATCAATACTCGGGGCAGCATCAACAATAGCTCCACCAAAACCTGCCATGGGTGTGTCTTCTAATGAAATCTGCATGGCTGAATCCACCATAACCTCCTCAAACTCTGGCAAACCCTCATATGTGGTCTCCTCTTGGATACCAAGTTGTTCCTCATCTGTCTCTGCCTCATACTCAACAACAACCACCTTCTCAACTCGAACGTTATCTCCGGTGGTGGCCAGAGGCACATCTGTATCAGCTGGCATGTCGGGAATCTCCATAGTCCCAAAAATCATGGATATATATGTGGACCTCAGCTTAGCAATTGCGGCCTTTAGGGCCATCACCTCATCAGTGCCCCCATGGCCTCGCTCACATACCACTATCTTTGCCGCAAGGGCATCAATAGACACACTAATGGGTGTCACAACAACACCCTCACAATCATCCCAGGAACTGTGACCTCAAGCCTAGAGGCATTCCTATTAGCAGAATGGGCTAGCTACCCTATCTGTAGTATCGTAGCTTGGGTGAGTGGAGGTCGGGAGGCAGTGGCACTAGCAGCAGACCTAAGAGGCATGGGAGCAATAGAAGAACTCGAAGTCATTAAAAGAGCAACACTAGATATACCTGAAGGCCCAAGGGTCGGAGTACGCAATACTGCCTCTGCAGGTACAATCTCAATGTCCACAGCCGGGGAAGAATCCACCAGGGCTACCTTCTTCCTCTCAGTCTCATCCTTCAAGTACTCGGCCTCAATGCGCCGGATATTGGTAGAGGAGGTGGGAATCACTTCGACATCCTTCTTGTCATTGCGGGGAACTCAAGCTCATATGCATAACTCGGTGATCAACATCAGAAAAGAGAGAGAGGTTTGGCACTGCTTGGCCCTCATGACCATCTCTTGTGCAATAGTCATGCCCATATTTATGTTCTTCCCTGAAATATGGACCCAAGACACACCACCTTTGTGTGGCGGAGGATAGATTCATTCTGGGATGACATGATTATGATGCTAATAAAGCCAACCCAATACCTTGCTTCCACGTTAAGGTCTTTCTTTTCTATGGGCGCTCCAACTTCGATCCACTTGGGAGTACTGTCAGATAACAGAGGGGCTAACCACTTTTTCAAAGTCTCCAATGATTTTGTCTTGATCATGTATTGATAGTTTTCTCAAATATTTTTTGTACACTCCAGAAATGCATTAATATCATCGCTATCACACTTGACCTTCTTGCCCCTAACAACCACATAATCTATCGGCTTGAATATAACAGCCTTCCTCTTACCTTGTGGCACTAGGGCTCCGTAGACAGCGTAGAGCTCCCGGACCCAATTAGGAATGTAAGGGTCTCACGGTTTAGTGAATATCTGGAACTTGTGGGACTTTAGTGTGCTCCAGATCTCTGGGTATCTGTCTATCACTATGTCTGTAGACAGTCTCTTCTTCTCAATGATGGTCCTCAATCCCTCAGCCTTCAGTATGTTCATAGATCGGGGAGGAGGTCCCTGGCAGGTGGTGTTGGGACCACAGCCTGATCTGGAATGAGAGAAGGGGCAGTGGCCTGTGGTGTCCTGATCCTATATGCAATATTCAACCTTTTGGAGCACATTTCAGCTCTCCGAGCTGACAATAATTGATCATTCTCAGGCAAAGAAATGGTTGCTTGCTTGGAGAGCGCAAATCCTTACGCGGTAAATCAATAGCATTGGATTTAGTTCTTTCCTTCTTTCTTACTTTCATGGGTCCTGGTGCTCACCCTCACTCTCAGAAGTGGTGAGGTGGGTGGCGTATATTCCCTCGCTGTTGGAGCTGACCTCCGGTGATTTAGGAGTAGGTGCCTTCCCTTTGACTTTACCTTTCCCACCTGTGGTGGGAAGTTTTTGTCACGACCCGGGGCTACCCCCTAGATGCGACACGACGTACAAGACTCTGAAAAGTCTCATACAAGCCTCATAGCATGTCATTGCAATAGATAATAGAATATAGAATTAAAACTCATTTTAATTAATTCAAATGAAAATACTCATTTAAAACAACAGAAGTCTATTGTCTCACATGGCTATCTAAAACAACATCTCGAAACAAAAGTAGAGTCACGACCCTTTACAATAGAAAGTCTAACATATGTCTATTACATGAAAGAAATGGAACATCAAAAGTACTTTTCCTCGATCAATGAGGACATATCGTTTCGCCTTGGAAGAATCTCAATCAAAGTCCTTGAACTAGAGAGAAAGCAACTCACTTACCGGAACCAACACTTGTAGTAAAATAAGAGAAATATGGGCTGGCACAATTAAGTACTAAGTATGATAGCCATGCAAAAACCATGTTTAAAAAGGACATTTCATTTGAAAGTCATGATCTATGCCAATTTGAGAAAACTTCATGAATATAAGTATAAGAGGCATAATATTCAAACATAACCAACATACATGTCATTTCGTCACATTAGAACATAATCAACATTTAAGCCATTTCATCACATTAGAACATAATCAACATTTAAGCCATTCCTTTACATTAACCTTCCACCTTAGGTAACCCCAAGCCATACCTTGTGTAATGTATGAATAGCGTCCCATACCACCATCCACACTAGGTACCACATTAGGACCACCAAAACTAAACTTACCATTCTTACTTTCCATCTTTACACAATACTCATACATAAGAGACATAAACATTTCATAAGTCATAACAAGGAAGTAACACATAATACAATCCAAGTATAGCATGCATCATTACATTTAAGCATATAAGTCAACATTTTTCATTTGCTTCATTAAGAGCACATCTATTCATTAGTCATTAAGACCTTAGAGAACTCACTATAGCCCTCTAGCCTACTCGTGCAATGTATGGATGACATCCTATACTAGCACCCACATATCATAGAACTTCTCAAGAAACCATAATACACATCTCACATGATAGGAATAAGTGATTAACCGACATAGACCATGTGAGCTAGACATGGAATCCGGTGTCATGAAGCCCCACACCGTAAAAAGGTGGTCTACTAACCTAAGGTAAGACCGGTAATATTTAGCTTAAGTGGATCCACTAGCTAGACCTATGCGGGCACATAGTTATGGGATAAGAAAGATGTTCGTTGAAATCCGGCCTAACGTAGGGAGAACTTCCATCTTACCATATCCTCTCGGTACTTAGCGTACATTCCCATAGAGTAGTTTCATTTCCATTACATTATTGTACTTAAGAGGGCCACCAACATTAGGCCTATCGACCCAAGGTACATTAAACATGAAAGGGCCACCAACATTAGGTCTACCGATTCAAGGTACATTATAAGGATAGCTCATTGACTTTCCAATAAAGGGCCACCAACATTAGGTCTACCGCTTCAAGGTTCATCATTTCACACAAGAAAGGGCCACCAACATTAGGTCTAGCGCTTCAAGGTTTATCATCACATTAGTTTCTAGACTCACTATAGAGGCTACCATCATTATATTCATTAGTCATTTATGAAAGGGCTACCAACATTAGGGCTACCGCTTCCATGATCATTAAGTCAATACACATTCATTACACAAGAGAGGATGCCTAAGCCTACCAACTCAAGGTATTTCATTCATAATCACATTCATAAATACAAGAAAAGGATGCCTTAAGCCTACCAATTCAAGATACTTTAATCCTCATTACTTTCATTTATACAAGAATAGGATGCCTAAGCCTACCAATTCAAGATACAACATCACATTATAGAAACCCTTCACATTCTATCATCATCATTCATGAGTGTTAATTGAGAATATGCTTTCAATCATAACACAATTACATTCTAAACATGATCATAATACTTTCATTGAATTCACATACATATACTTCACATCATAATCATACATTCACCTTCATACTTTGCCTTTCAAGGCCATGGATCACATTCACCCACACACCTTAAATACTACAATTAGGCATGAGTAATAACATAATTTCAATAATCTAAGTCAATATAAACATAAACAATTCAACATACTTTCATGATCAATCAATTCCCAACACAATTCACATCTTAAGAATTTGGGGGAAACATGGGTTCATCGGAGAAATCATCTTAATTCATCATTAATTCAACATTCTATTCATAATTCATCATAAAATTTTTTTAAAAAAATAGTTTTGGAATTGAACCCATGCATAGATTGAAAACTAGGATTTTTGGGGAACTTTGGAGACTTGCAATAACTTTTGAAATTGGCTCCTTGAAAGAAACTAAGTCAAGGATGAAGACCACCATACCTTTTAGGGAAGAAATCCACAAATCTTGAGTGAAAATGGTGAGGTCTTGAGCTTCAAAGCTTGAATCCTTCACCTCCAATGAAGGTTTCTAGAGAGAGAACTTTTGGAGAGGGTGGGAGGTTTCTATTTTGTGATTTGAATAAAAGACTTGAAAAAGGAGTTTAATACTTTAAAAACCCTTAAAATACATTAATAACTCAATAATAACTGTCCCCCAACTTAACTAAACTTAAAATGAATTTACCACTTGGCCCCAACTTTGGCCAAAACTAGAAAGCAACACAGGCATGACCTATGCCCCTAGACCTACGGACCGTAGGTGGGGTGACACCTCGTCTAACTGGTTCGTGGTTTGGGGATGTGGCTTGCCATTTTGGGCCTTGACCTACGGAGGCCATCCAGGGGGCATGGATGGACCTACGGGGCGTAGGTCCCCATGCGTAGGTCACGCCAAGTTGGCAGATTTTTGGTTTCCTTGGGTCTTGTAGGTTAGGCTTTAGGGTCCCCCTCAAGGACCCTTGGTTGGTCTTTGGAGGGTCATACCTTGATGTTTAACCCCTAAAATCCTCAACCATAGCTCGGGACATCATTTAGCAACTCATAACCTCACACCAAACTTAAAAATTAAAGTTGTTAGGCTCTAATTTCCCCTACTAGATTTTTGGGTTGTTACAGTTTTGTAGCCTTTGCTTTGGATGCAGTTGCACCATCATTGATTGTGATTCCCTTTGACCTCTTGCAGGGTGGCATGTCTCGACCTGCTATTTTTGGTCTAGCCATATCTTCAAAATACACCAAAATGAGTTAGAACAATTCAAGAAAAATGCCAAAAATAGGTTGCAGAAAGACTCGCTGAACTGATCGGTGAGTCGCCGAATCACTTTGGCGAGCTATATTGGGCTCGCCAAAAGGATTGGCTTAAAAATTTCCCAGAAAAATGACAGGTAGGCAATGCTCAGGGCCTTTCAGCGGATCTCCAACACCATTCGGCGAGCTCAGACTAGCCCACCAAAAAGTTACAATATGTTTTATGCATTGGGGGCGCAAAAAAGGAGATCAAAGGAAACTTTTGGAGAGTCACCGAGTGAACTCGGCGAGCTCAGGCTTCTTACCGAAAGTTATAGAACCAAACTCAAACAAATCATGAAATTAAATGCGATAAAGAGGGACTTCAGCGAACCGCCGAGTGGTTCTGCGAGCTCGACCCAGCTCACCAAACTGCTCAACATGCCATGTTTCAACCCCAACTCCTAAACTCAAACCCGCAACCCCTAAAAAGAAAATCAAACCTCATACAAACTCAATTTAGCCTAGACACATACGACCCATGACACCGAGGTACTCAGACTTCCCCCGGTTTGACCAAAATAGGCCATTTGATGACTTTTGTCCTTAAGAATGACGTCAAACACTACATCATTTGGCAAAACACGTTATTTTGCACAATTTGGGTTACTCAGACTTCACTCTTCTAGACTCAACAATCATTTAACACAACCCACAAGTTTATGATCAATTTAAAAGCACGAAGTTTGGGAAATAAAAAACTTAGGCAATTTTAGCACAATTTTGAGAATACAAAAGGCAAACTAGCACACACATTTATGATTTCAGAGAGGCCCAACACACATCAATAAGAATTAAACAATTGCAATTGAGTTCAAACGCTATTTACGAGTTTGGGGTTTAGAAAACCAACCTTTGATGCCGAAATATGAATTTGTAATGCTAGGTGACAAAGAATTCCAACTCCGAACACAAGATCAATTGACCAAAAAGTGATAGAATGCAAAAATATTGAAAAATTAAAGTGCAGGTGTGATTGTATGAGGTTAAAAGTGAGGGAATATGAAAGAGTTTGAAATTTTAAACCTTTGGCCTTTTAAAAACCGTCTAGTTCGCGCCCTTTCGGCGATGTTAGTCATCCTCGCCAAGTGGTTACTTACCTTGCTGAGTTTTACAAGACCTCCAGTTAATTTGGGGGTCCAAATAGCAGACAAAGTCGGGCTCACCGACCTATTCGTCGAGTCGCCGACTCGTCCATGGGCCCACCGAGTTTTACTGACTCCATCCTTGTTATTTCTTGAGTCCAACGGAGGTCCAAGTCGAGCTCGTCGACCTCTTTGGCGAGTCACCGACTGGACTCTTGTCTTGCCAACCAGCAATATTCAAACACATTCTACACTTCAACCTACACAATCAACACACGTTATTTCAAAAACACAAATAAAGCAATAAAAACTTGGGTTGCCTCCCAAGCAGCGCCTTCAAGCAATAAAGGAAAAAGATAAGGAACTAAGACTAGTCATAAAATTCAATCAAACAAACATTTTGTCCTATTTATAAAACAAGGAAAAACATTCAAGCAACTACATTTTCTAGTAGATATATGAACAAATTTCACACAACTAAATAAATTCTAATCAAGTTCATCTTTCCCTCATGAAATATTGTACTGCATTTAGATTTAAAGTCTTGCATGTTGTATACATTAAGTATTTTTGATAAAATATGCTAAGTATAAAATATTGAATCTATCCTAGATAAAATGGTTTGAAGAAAATCAATTTTTACTAATTTATAAATTAGATTTTAAAAAATATTAAATTTGTTTTTAAAAATGGTGACATTTGTAATTATTTGTGTAAGTTGATGACATGTGTCTATATTTCAAATTTCAAATTTATAATATTTATTTTGTTATATAATATTTTATTATTTATTATTAAAAAATTTAAAAATTTGTAGCGCTGACATGTGGCGCTTTTTCTTCTCCTATTATATATAGATGGATTATTATTTAACAATTTGCCTTATATTTTAAACATGAAATTTTAAAATTCAAATTGAAAAACGGTAACCAATTTCTAATTTTAGGAAAAAAAAAAAGAAACATAGCATTATTCAATTGGTTAATCTTTTTTTAATTTTTTTTTTATATATTTAAAAGATTTTAAAATTTTAAAATTGTTGAATTTTCGTGGTGCTGACATGTGACACTTTTCACCTCTCCTATTATGGATAGATTGTATTTCAAAATAGAAAATTTTAAGATTCAAACTAAAAAAAGTTTTTGTGAAACTGTAACACCTCGAAATCGAGAAGGCTAGAAAAAGGGGTAAAGCAGGCAAGTCACTAGCCCAAAATTGGGCCCTGGGATCCTCCACCGAGCCCCTGACGGGCTATGAAGGGGACCACGACTCGTTATGGGGCTCCTGAAGACTCACTCAAAATTGCCAAGGCCATCGTCCCTCCCATAGAGGCCTAGACGACTCGTGGTGAGGTTGATAGGCTGTGGTGGGGGTCTTCGAGTGGCCTACAAGGAAGGGGTCCTTCCCCTTGCCACTGGTCAAGGACCACGGTGGCCATAAAAGTCCGTGGTGCCTTAGACAGGCCGTGAAGGACCCCATGAAATTGTTCTGTCAGAGGCTTTTGGGTCTTTTCCTAATTATTTAATTCAATACCTTGTAGTTTTACCCTTTACCCAAAGCCCTATATAAAGGGTTTTACTCCCCAAATCAATCCATTTTCTCAAACTCTCAAAAGAAGACCAAGTCATCCTCTCAAATATTTTTCTCCATAGAAACTTGAAGAAGAAGGTTAGGGTTTCAAGTCAAGTCTCCAATTTCACCATTGATTTCAAGCTTTTGGCATCAATGTATGATAGTATTCACCTATGGAGTCCTTTTCTCCATAGCTTCTCCAATTTCTCCAATTTTGAAGTTTGAAATTTCCAATTGAAGTCAGGGATTTCTTCTATGTTATGGGTTCCATTCAATGTTGATTCATTTTATGAGCTATTATGCATGAATTGAGATAATTCCATATTTTAAAGATGAATCCCTATGAATCCATGCTTAACTCATGTTCTCTAGATTTTGATGATTGAAAGTTAGTTTTGAACCATGAAAGGTGAATTATGGAAATATGCATGTTCTTATAAAATTGATGAAATATGATGTAAGTTACGTTGAGAGTAAAGCATAAATGATGTTGTTGTTGTTGATTATTGTGAAAGGATTTCTCACATAATTACTCAATACATGAATGTGAAAAGTTTTCTCACATAAATGATTATAAGGTTGAAAGGTCTTCTCACCTAAAATGAATCAAAGTTAAGGAGCTAATTTAATTATGAGGGAAAGAGCTAATTACCCATGTCCTCTAATGGTAAGACAAGAAGCGATTACCCATGTCCCCATTGTATAAGACAAGAGGTGATTACCCATGTCCCTTAAAGCTAAGATGAGTTTGATTTATGACTATTCCGTGGGAATTTAGCTTAGTACCGACTGGACAAGTGGTGATTACCCATATCCCATAAATTATGTGCCAACATAGGTTGTCTAGATAGACTTTAGCTAGTGGATCCACGTAAGCTAGAAGTTCATAGTTCTTACCTTGGCAAGTGAGAACACCTCTTTTCGGTGTGGGGAGAACATCGGATTCCATGTTATGGCTCATATGGTCTCTATGTTGGTTAAGGCTAATTTCCCACAAACGTGAATAATGATGAACTAAGGTTACTTCAAGAAGTATTTTCATAAGTGTTCAAGGATGAGTTTTACTTGCATTTAACCATGACTACTATGATGTTTTCTAACCCTTATCTTATGGTTTTAATTTGGTATTTGCATGACATGAAAGATCCTTTTTAGCATGATTTATATCTGTAACACCCCGGAAACTAGTAGGCTAAACTAGAGCTAAACGTGAGAGTTGACGTCAAGGGAGAAGGGCAAGAGCCAAGGAAAATGGAGTGAGGGCCAAGGCTGCCCAAAATTGGCCAAGGCACTGCCCACCATGACCAAGAGGGTCTTTATGACCCGTGGTGGTGGGCAGCAGCCTCCTAAAGATGCCCCAAAAAGGCTCTCCTTCACGAGGCACTTCACGACTCTTGGTGAAGACCATGGCCTGTGGAAAGGCTCGTGGGGTTTGCCTTCACCTTGTGGGGGAAATTCTAGGGTAGCCTAGATATTGGTCAAGGGACCACGGGCCGTGGTGCCCTTGACAGCTCGTGTAGATGGGCGTAGTCCTTGGGAACCCCACTTTAATTAGGGGTTATTTTAGGTAATTTATTTTTGGATGGGTATTAAGTGAGGTCGTTTTGCCTTAGTTTTATACACCTATGTAAGTCTTTTTAAGTCAAAATACACCCATTCACCCCATTATTTCCAAAGACATAAATCATATTCCCAAAAGTTCATCTCCTCTCCAAAAATTCTCTCTAGAACTTCAAGGAAGAAGAAGAAGGAAGTTGGAGCTAGGGTTTCTTCTCAAATTTATTGGATTTCATTGCTAAGGTATGGTAGTCCTTTATCCGTGGATAGCCTTCATTCATGGAGTCCCTTCAAAATCCCAATTTCAAAGATAAAAATCCCCAAAAATTAGTGTTTGAATCCAAAGTCATGGGTTCCTTTCAAAAATGATTCTAATGCTTGAATTACTTTATATCATGATTGAATTGATGATTTATTATGGTTTTTATGTGAACTCCCCCAGAACCGATGAATTCCCCATATTTCCCATTTATGATCTTGTGATGTGGGTTTGTGGGTGAAAGAAGAATGTTATGAAATTATGCTTGTAGTAATTGTGTTACTTGAATTATATTAATATACATGTCTAATGTAGTGAATTCTAGATGTATTGATTCAATATGATATTTTATCCTTGAAAGGGAAAATTATGATATTATGCATGACTTATGAAGATTATGTATATGCTTTAAGAAACACTTTGAGAGTAAAGTGCCTATGACTATGATCTAATTGTTATGTTGTTGAAAGGTTATTCTAATATACACACTTATGTATGAATATGATATGATGTTAAAGGTTCTCACTATATGATGATTCTAAGGTTGAAAGACTTTCCCACCTATTGAATCTATATGAAGACATAGATGGTGAAAGGTTATTCTCACGCATGATCTAATGAGCTATCTTATGAATTATGTTGGATTGAGTGTCAAGACATTCTTCCATGAATATGAACTTAAGTCAAGACTTAATGTGTACTCCGTGGGAATTAATGCTAAGCACCGAGTGGATAGTGACAATGAGATGGAAGCTCTCCCGCTAGTAGAGACCGGGTTTTCTAGAAGAGGTCTCATGAGATGGAAGCTCCCCCGTTAGTAGAGACCGGGTTTCTAGTAGCAATCTCCTTATCCCATAAACTATGTGCCGTCATAGGTATTTATCTAGTGGATCCACCTAAGCTAAGAGTATGGTTCTACCTTAGGCAAGTAGAGCAACCCCTTTTCGGTGTGGGTTAGACATTGGATTCCATGTTAGCTCACATGGTCTATGTCGGTTAAGGCTAAATCCCACTATGGCAACAAGAATATGAATTATGAACTATGCTTACTCAAGAAGCTTTACTTTGTATGAGTGAGATTTATGGGGTTTTAGTCATGCATTGCACAAGTATGCTTTGATGGTATTTATGATATGTTCCTCTTATGTTATGATGATCTATATGTTGACTATGCTTATGAGTTATGTTTCCACTATTTTCATGATGATGTTCAAACTTAGTAAATTGCATGCATTCAAATAAAATGTCTCTTTTAGCATGTTTTCAATGTTTTTATGCATGGCTATCATACTTAGTGCATTTTTGTACTAACACCTACTTTTCCTACATTTTCCCGAAGTGTAGGGTTCGGTTCTCAAGGTGGTCATTATTGTGGCTAAGAGCTTGGATTTGCTTATTCTCCTAGCTTGTTGGTGTGTCTCAAGAATCGAGGACAAATGTTAATTCTTTGTAGTTCATTTCTTGTATTTCCTTTTCGGATTATGTTTTATAGCCTATGTCCCTTTTTCTCATTCGAATATTGTAATTGATGGCTATGTTGAGACTTAGAGTCTCGACTTCCGCTTTTCTTTTATGAAAATTTTAGACTTGACTTGAAATGCGTTTTTACTCTTATTGTTCTATTGCTTATGTTATGATATGCTAAGTGGCTTACATAGAGCCTTTCGAGGTTCTATGTGCCTTTTACAGCTAGGGGTACCCTGGGTCGTGACAATATCTCTATGCATTGCTATCATACTTGGTACATTTTTGTACTAATGCATACTCTTGCCTACATTGTTCTCTAATGTAGGGTCCGATGTTCCAGTTTCTCATCCCCATGCTAGGAGTCACCTTGATCATACTTAGTAGTGGTGAGTCCTCATGTTTCGAGGACTGAACCTTTTATCGCTTTCAATATTTACTTTTCAAATATTGTACGTGACGTCAGGGTTACGTATCGGTCACTCTTGATGTAAAAGATGGCTATTGAGAATATGAGATTCCGCTTCGTTTTGACAACTTTTTTATGATATAAATTGTCTTTTAGATCTCTTGATTTTCTATAATATTATTTATGCATGCTAAGTGGCTTGTGTAGGGTCTCTCAGGGTTCTATATGCCATGTTACTCCTATGGTGTACCTTGGGTTATGACAAACTTGGTATTTAGAACACAAGGTTTAGAAAGGTCCGATGATGTCTTATAAGCCATGTCGAGTAGAGTCTTGTTCATGAGTGTGAAGCGCGCCACATTCATGCGCTTCACACTCATGAATGTGGCGAGCTTCACACTCATGAACAAGACTCTACTCGACGTGGCTTATGAGACATCCTCGGACCTTTCTAAACCTTGTGCTCTAAATACCAAGTTTTTCATAACCCAAGGTACACCCTAGGAGTAACATGTCGTATAGGACCCTGAGAGACCCTACACAAGCCACTTAGCATGCATAAATAATATTATAGAAAATCAAGAGATCTAAAAGACAATTATATCATAAAAAAGTTGTCAAAACGAAGCGGAAGTTTACATATTCTCAATAGCCATCTTTTACATCAAGAGTGACCGGTACGTAATCCTAACGTCACGTGCAATATTTGAAAAGTAAATATTGAAAGCGATAAAAGGTTTAGTCCTTGAAACACGAGGACTCACTACTACTAAGTCATGCGACGAGGTGTACAATGTGTTGATGATCATGGGAGTGACACTGATGGGAAAGGTGGAATTAGCCGCTTATCAACTTAAGGGTGTTGCTGAAATATGGTTCAACAAATGGAAAGAAGGAAGGGCGGAGGATGCGGGTCCTCTGATTGGGAAAAGTTTAAGGTTTATTTCCTTAATAGGTCGCCGAATAGGGTGCGAACTAAACGGTCCCTGGCCTTTTAAATTCAAATCCTCTCCTTTATTTGAAATTTTCAACTTTTCTGCTCTTTCAATCAAACTTTAGAATACATTTTGTTTGTTTGTGTGTCGTGTGCTTTGCATCAGAAGCATCATGGTGAACTTTTTCCCCTCCCCTTTTTGTCGAGTTTATCTCTTTGTCTTCAATTGAGGTTGGTTTCCCTTATCTTATTTATTTTGATGTTATACTATAAATGCTAATGGGTAGTGTAATGGATCCTTCGTTCATAGCTAATTTTTATGCCTTGATTGTATGCCTATTGACTCGTAGAACTTCAAGATCATGTTAAATCAATCTCTAAGGCCAATTTTCTCGATAATGGATTGGGTGACTTCATTCTTAAGGGCAAAGTTGTCATTTAGTTGAATTTGAATCAATTGGGGGAAGTCTGAGTACCCTCACTTAGAAATTCATAGTAGGTAGATTGAAATTGTTGGAAATTGTGCATTAATTTATGTGTCATAGGTTGTTGGTTGCATTGGCCATTTCTACGAGCTTCTTTGAGCTCGCCGAGTTGACACGAAATAACGCCAGAGGTCCCCCCCATCGCCTATCTGCCAGGTTTATGAAGGAGAGATGTTGTTACTTTTGGCGATGACGGTTTAGCTCGCCGGAGTGCTTCGTAGAGTCGCCAATTTGCACTCGGATAGCCTTTTTTACCTTTATTTTTTCTGAAATTTTTTCTAACATTCGGTGAGATCTCTCTATTTTGCCGAGTGTGCTCACCGACTCGCTGAATGGTCATTAGTCTCACCCTTTTGCCCTGAATTTTGGTTGAGTTTTTCTGTAACATTCGATGAGTCATCTTTTACTCGTTGAATGGACTCGACGACTCACCTAACCATATGGCGAGTTTTTCTATACATTTTGAGATTTCTATTTCACTAACCCTCTACAACCGCATTTGTTCTCGTTTTTGTGCTTTTACAGGTGTGGCTAGTCCTAAAGTTCTAGCATGAGGTCCACCAATCCAAAAAAAGGCCAAATGGGTTGTGATCGTGAATGAGGTTGAGACTCCTCGACCTACTCATTTTAAACCTCTTCAGGCAAGCGGTAAAGGAAAGGGTATGAAGCGGGTCGTGACTGACTCCAACGCAGATGAAAGTGTTGACCTCGGCTCCATTCAGTTCACCTCCTTCGAGTTTGATAGTGAAGATGATGTGGGGTCCAGGACTCCAGTCCATACTCTGTTACTGGAAGCCGAGTTGGTGAAGCAAAAAATTCTACAGTTGAGGTCTAAGACAACTCATGATCTACTGACACTGCCTCCAGAATCACCAGCATCACAGGCACCAAAAGTGGCTCTTGTCCCAGTACAACCTCCTTCATCCATGAATCGGTTGAAGGCTGCTAGCTTGCGGATGATACTTGAGGAGAAGAAGTAGTTCGCGGATGGAGTGGTGGATAGGTATCCTACCAGTTCACACAACCCTAGGGCCCATATGTGCCTATATGGCTTCAGAAGTTTTACGAGGGTTACAAAAAGTTGATCCCTAATAAGGAGAAAAAGGCTAGTTTGATGGCACCGGTTGAGTTTGTAGAGGTGCAGGGTAAAAATTTCATGTCCCGTGAGACAAATATAAATTATAAGTTAGACTACAAGGCGCAGAATTAGCACTTCTTGGCCAATAAGATCTAAACTCAGAGTTTGGATTACTTGAAGGGGTTGTTGGCCCCACTAATGTGTGATGCACACCCCATTGATTGAGGCGGGGGATGCTATTGAGAAGAAGGACCTGAACATCATAGCACAGTACTGGTTCGAGTTCATTTCTAGCACGTTGATGCCATCACAAAATGAGTTTATCATCCGAAATCCGAAAGTTGCACTTCTAGGCTGTAACATCAACCGGGAGAGCCTGAACCTGGGTTCTATTATTGCTCATGAGATGGATATGAGGGCCAAACAGAATCAAACCTCATTGCCATTTCTGATTCTGATCAGTGCCTGGTGTTGCCGAGTGGGTGTGAATTTTTTGGCGAAGAAGGATATAGAGGTTATTCCTTCCTTGTCTTATGATATTTGTCTGAGTATTTAAAAGATGAGACTGAGAAGAAGAAGAAAGCTCCGCTGCAAACTTCCAAGTCGTTGATTTGGAGTCCATGGAGGCCGACACTACTCAGCCCACTCCGGCAGTTAAGCCCTTGGGTATACCTGTCCCTGCTCATGGCTCTCGTCCTTATTTCACTCGGGCGATGATCTATAAAATGGGAAACTTTGACTATTTGGTTTATGTGAGGGCTTCCTGGGTCAAAACAGCTATCCCATCCATGATTGAGCGTGCTATTAATACGGCACTTTCTCCTATTCGAGAGGAGTTGAGGAAACAACGAGAGATGATTACGGCCCATGGTGTAGCATTGGATACCCTCACCGCTCAGGTTGAGGTATATGAGATGATAGACAATATCTCCATTTATTTACCAGCCTTAAAGGCTGATATTACTAGTCTGCATTTTGATGTAGATGAGTTGAAATCAACCGACATATCAATGTTGTGGGGTGGTGTAGATATCCCAAGGACCCAAGTTCTGAGATGCCTATAGTTTTAGCTGCTTCTGAGATCCCTTCGGCTACTCTGATTGGAGATGCTGCAGTTGATGAAAATATGGATACCGACATGAGATGGATGAGGAGAAATAAGAAGATCGTGATGATGAGGTGTACGAGAACCTGGAGGATTTAGAGGGTTATTTGTTATGGGTGGCCACAGAGGCGTCACTGTGTGACACGTCCATGATTTGTTTTAGTGGATCTAAGCCCACTTAGGAGATCGTTGCAAAGCCTTGATGAGTTGGAGTCGAGCAGGACACTAATGCCCATGTTGAACCACTCCAAAGACCCAGAGTTCACCTCAAGCTTAACTTGACAAAGGGATCTTTACTCTCCCTCCGTTTTATTCCTTGTTAATATTCTTAGTTTTTATTTTGCATTGAGGAATAAGCTTACTTTTTTTGGTGGGGTGAAGGTATCTAGATACCTACCCATTTGGTTGCATTTTTTTAATTTCATTTTTGGGATATTTTGTTGTTTTATATTCAAACTTCTCCATGCTACCTAAGTAGTAAATGTTTTAGGTGTTGGTGTTGATTCATTGACTTCTCTCTTAATCGCTTGAATGTGAATGTGGTTACTGTTCTCTTGTACATTTAAGTGTTGGTCGTGATCAATACCGATGACTTGAATAGTGCTCTTGATGAACGATATGTTTGTGCGAGTTCAATAAGGCCATTTGAGTTGCATAAGTCTTGTGTGAACTCTTAGCATCTCATTGTGACTAGTCAGATTGTCAAGGTGAGTCTTGTAATGAACATTGCACGCGAGCTTAACTTGTAGAGTCGTGATCGATGATTATGTTGAATTCCATGTGTGGTGAGTTTTACTTGAAATGTGTGCATAATGATACCTAGAACTTGCCCTGTTGGTCCAATTGACTATCATCTGGTGAAAGAAGGAAATGATCTTAGGCATGAATTCTTGAGAGTGAACCTAATTGCTATACCTTTGTGTGACTACCTTGTGATTCTGTGAAACTAGCTTGGCACCATTTGAGCCTAACCTTTTCTTTGGATGAAACATGAACACAAATGTTTAAATCAGTTGTTGAAATTGTCATCTCTTTCCCACCTATAACCTTCGTGTAGCATTTGTTTGTTTGAATAGCCAACTTAGGCCAAAAGCCTAAGTTGGGGATGTGGTAAGAATGAGGAAAGAAACCAAGTAAGAAGTTTGTGAAATTCATCCTTGGGAACATGTGGTGAAGAGAATGATGGAACCCCTCCATATAAAAAATTGGGAAGAGAAAAGAGAAGAAATAAAAAACCATGATAAATTTTTATCCGTTGTGCATTGTGGTGGAAATCAAAGGGGTGTCCGATGAGCTATAACACAAATTTTGTGTGCTATGAATAGTCCAAGAATGAGTTGTGAATGTGAGAAGAATGAAAGAAAAGGAAAAGAAGTGAAACTTGGGTGATGCTTCATGAAGGTAGAGCTACTGAGCCGAAATGATCATACCCTTTCCCTCAGCCCAATCACAAGACTTGAAAGACCTTTTTGATCTTGCATAAGTTAAGTGACGTATTAGTTGGAAAATACGGGCAAGCCTATGGGTAAAATCATGCATTTATTTTTCATTGGGAGTGTGATAGTTGATTTTGATTCCTTAATTGTAATCCTTGATTGGCTTTGTGAGAGCATGGAATCATTCTTGATGTGAGCCCATTCTAATACTTTTGTTGGGCATGCATTTGTATTTGAAATTTGTGAGCATAAACTCTAATTGATGATGGTGAGTCATAGTTGGAAACGTTGAGTGCACAATTGAACATTGCATGTCTGGACTAAACCTTGTGTGTACTTTCACGTTGAGTCTCAAGGAACACTACTTTTTGAAATACCTGTTGGCATGATTGATCTTGTGTTTTACTCGAGGACAAGCAAATGTTTAAGTTTGGGGTGTTAATGAGTCGGGAATTTTGACTCATTTAGATCTTGTTATTGAATGAATTAGTGTCCCCAATGCCTATTTTGTGTTCATAACTGATATTAATTTCTCTATGTGCAACAATGAAGGCTTAAGAACTAGGCAAGGACATTACAATGCAAAAATAAGTGAAAAAGTTGGAAAAGCTGAAGAAAAAAAAGGCTGGAGCTCGCAAAAGCCACTCAGATACACACCGAGTGAGCCTCTAGATAGCCAAAATGTCCAGCGAATTGGCTCATGAATTAAGCAAACTTGGGGATTGAGAGAGTAACTTGGTGACGTACCGAATGGAATATTGAGCCTGACCCAGCTCTCCTAATTGAACAGAATAACTAGGTGCAGAAATCAATCCAAAAGATGAGAAGACGCGCTTGTCGGTGGATCGCGAGTCGTTTGGCGATCCCGACTAACTTCGGCGTGTCGACTATGTACTGAAAATTTGGGATGTTTTTGTAAATGTATAAATTAATTTTTGAAGAGGGAGAAAAGCGTCTTACGTACTTTGTAGAGATTTTTGCATACTTTGACAATATTGAACATTCTTGGAGAGGGTTTTTTAGTTTGGATATTGCTTTCTTAAGATTTAAGTCTTACTTTTGGCATTGAGCATTGGAGATTTTGTCATTTCGATGCAACATATTTTTGGTAACTATTTCTTGCTTTTGGTTATGTGTGGCTAAACCCCTTTACTTAGGAGTGTGAGAGCAGAAGGCTCACTCGGCGAGTCGCCGAGTGAGTTTTGCGAGCTCCAGCCTTTCTTTTCTTCAGCTTTACCAACTTTTTTACTTTTTTCACATTGTAATGTCCTTTCCTTGTTCTTAAGCCTTCATTGTTGTACATAAACAAATTAACATCAGTTATGAACACAAAATAGGCATTGAGCATCGGAGATGTTTTCATTTCGATGGAACATCTTTTTGGTAACTATTTCTTGCTCTCTGTTATATGTTGCTAAACCCTCTTCCTTTAGGGGTGTGACTATGTAATAAAATACATAAATTAGCTTGTGGGTATTGTTAATTGCTATATTTAATGTTTTTTTGAAATGGGTTCAATCATTTATTAATATTTTCATTTATCAACTAATGTTGCAAATTTAGTTCTAGATTTAGGTCTCGATGCTTGTTTGCGAAAGTTGCGTAGAGTAGAATAAATGATTGATAATTGTAATGGCTTATGTCTTTACAACCCAGCTTGATTAAATGAGTTAAGTTGAGGAATTGGGCTTGTTTTGTACTGTGAAGCTTGTTGAGGTTCGAAGGAACTCACTCAAAGCATAATAGCTGATTGAAAAAAAGTTGTTTAATTAAAATCCATCCTACCAATTGAGATTCAACGACTTAAAGCAATTGATATTGACCCATTAGGAAAAATTAGTATTCTATTACTCACACACTCTTAAGGTCCTCTTTATACTTGTTCAAACTCCGTACTATTTGTTTCCGTGAACAATTGGTTACCAAACTCTCTTGATATTGAAAATTAAAACGTATTGATTTACATTATGTTAAGTATTATTTACTCCCATTCTACAAGAAATTAGAACACTAAACTACTCCATACTCGAATTCTTTATCTGTCGCTATTGACGATGGTTAGTAAGGTCGCCTTTCTCATTTGGCGAGTCCCCTTTTATTTTAGAGTTCGCTGACTTGTCTCGATAAATAGAAATGTTATGCACTATCACTTTGGTCAAGGTCATGCTCACTAGGTGATCCATCTTCTTTCTTGGTGATCATCAATGTGAATTTTGCACTTCTTTTAACACTTTTGGCCATTCCTTCAAACATTCATCCTTGCCTTTCCAATTGCCTACATAGGTACGAATAATCAAAATATCATCATAACAGGACAAAATTAGGCATTAAGGACACTAATTAGTCAGCTAAATAGGCCTCAAATGTGTGCAAATCTACCACTCATCAACACCCCTAACTTACACTTTTGCTTGTCGTCAAGTAAATAAAGAACACAATAAGCTCAATAGGGTGTCTACAACAGTATTCAGTGAGAGCTAACATGCAATTGTCTTAATAAGACTACTCTCAACAACATGCCAAACTCAATCATGATAAAAAAAGCTTTAAAAGATGACTAGCCGGTTCTAACAAAAGCTCAAGCTCACTTTAGCTTCTTTTCTTATGCAAGACCATGATTCAATAAATGCATTCAAGTTCCCTCACATCAAGAATGACTCCATGCTCTTACAGAGTAAGTTAACAAGGAAATAAGGAATTAATGCAACTCTCACTCCCTCAAAAGATAAATGCACGCAAGCTTCATCTCATAGGTTTGTCCATATTTTCCAATCATCACACAACCTAGTTCATGCAAGATCTCAAGGGTTTGTTAGGCTTGTAATTTGGCTTAGTGACTTAACCTTTTAAAATAATTGTTGCAATCATCTCACCTCTTCTCAACTTCTTTTCATTCTTTTTCATTTGGAAACTCAAACTTTGTTTTTTTCACTCATTGTTTTTGGAATCCCCTTTATTTCATCACTTCTCTTTTTCGTTTCCCCTTTTCAAAATGTTTCCATCACAATGACTCTTTTTCCTCTTTTTTTTTATAAGGAGGGGTTCCTTATTTTTTGTAACAAACTTCAAAGTTGAGTCTCATTTCATCTTTCTTTGCCCTTCACTTGGCTTTAATTCCTCCTTCCTTTCCGCACCCAACTTAGGCTCTTGGCCTAAGTTAGCTATTACAACATAACAATACTTCAAAAAGGATTTTGGGTTAGAAGGTAAGGACAATTAGGGTTAAGAGGTTTTAGTTCGGTTTTGTCAACAAATGATTTAGGCTCAAATGGTGCCAGAATGGATGCACATCCTCACAAGGTAGTCACAAAGGATTATGAAAATTTGGGCTCCCTCTTAGAATTGTTACCCAAGATTACTCCTTACATTTACCAAGGTTTAGACAATTAGACTAACAAATCAAATTCAAGGATTCTACACACTTTCTTTTAAGTAAGACCTCAGCACACATAACAATTCAAAAATACATTATTTAACACAACCCAAAAAGATAAAAAATGTACGTGCCATGTTCATTGCAAAGTTCACATAAAAATGTATCTAGTCAACACAAGATTCAAAAAGATTGATCAAAAGACATACACGTCAATTTCATTCTTGAAACACCAAAACTATACACCATGCTCATCATGAGTACCATACAAGACATCGAAATTAAACACAATCAATCCTTTCATCATTATTAATGAAAACTCAAGCATTTTACATTTTACAAAACTCACGGAGGTTGTGAAATTGAGAGAAAATGAAAAATGTAAAAGAGATACACTAAACCAAATGAAACATTGTAATATAAACAAAAGTAAACTAATACAATCATCTAAAATGGAAAAAGTAACAAAATACAAAGTAAAGGGGAATATTCGCTCAAAGGCCCTCACTTCACCAAAAATAAATATGTAGTGTCCTCAATACATGTCAAGACCCAAGGGTACCCCCTAGACGTAACACGGCGTACTTGGCCCCGAAGGGGTCTCATACAAGCTCTTAGCATAATCATACGCATAAGTAGTAGAAATGATGTGGAATTGAAAACTTTTTACAATAGAAATATTTCTTTTGCATAAGAGAAATATAAGAGTCTAGACCTTCTCTCAATCGAAATCTAATACAATCGAATACAATCTTAGGGTCATAGCACTTCACAACATAGTCGTGAAAATAGAAAGTTCAAAAGGAAGTAGAAATGAATAATGTCTTGTCCTCGAACCATGAGGACTCACCAAGCTTGTAGAATAGTCAACACAAGCTATACTTGAAATGAGAAGTCAATGACCGGAACCTGCACTTACAAGAAAATGTAGAAAATATGGGTTAACACATTTATTGTACTAAGTATGGAAGCCATGCATAGAAATCCTTAATACATGCTAAAAAGGGACATTTAGTTTAAATCATGCATTTATCAAGTTTAAAAGCCATCATGCACATTTATGAAGGAACATAAGTCAATCCGACACGTAAGAAACCCAAAGCCATACTAGTGCAATGCAAAGGTAAGATCCCATAACCTTACCAAATGCTAAGTATCACATTTAGGTCACCAACTACATACATATCTTACTTTTGCCTTATCCATAACCAATATACATAATTAAGGAATTATTCATGTTCAAAACTTGTAACAAGTAAAGTTACTCTTACCAACCATACATATCATGCATGCATAATTCATAAGCCTTCATAGCATAAGAGAACCTCACCACAACCCGCTTAAAGCCTACTTGTGTAATGCATAAGTGAAGTCCCATACCCTCACTCATACTAAGTAGTACCTCTCAAGAAGTCATAGCTTAAGTCCACGTTCTTGTCATAATTCATATTCTTATCATATAGGGAAAATAACCTTAACTGACATAGACCATGTGAGCTACATGGAATCCGGTGTCTTACCCCCACATCGAAAAGAGGTGTCCTACTTGCCTAAGGTAGAACTAACATAATAGCTTTTTGGTGGATCCACTAGCTAAAGACCTCTGTGGGCACATAGTTATGGGATAAGGAGATTGCTACTAGAAACCTGAACTTTCTAACGTAAAAGGTTTCCATCTCATGAGATAACTTACTTTGGGAAGCTGGACTTTCTAACTTAAAAGCTTCCATCTCATATTCATATCCGCTCGGTGCTAAGAATCATTCCCTTTAAAATTCATGTTAAGTCTTTACTAAATTTCGTATTCATGGAAGAATGCACTTGGCACTCAAACCAACATAGCATCATAATAGCTCATATATTCATTAGGTGAGAATGTCCTTTTAACCTTAGAATCATCAATATGTGAGTAAACCCTTCACATCATATTCGTAGTGTGTCCATGAGAATTGCCTTTCATTCAACACAACAAGATCACCATAGTCATAATAGTTCATGCATACTAAAGTGTAAGGGTATGGGGGGACTGATCTTACAAGAATACCACAATTACACAATCGTCATAGGATCTTCACCTTCTGGGTGAATCAGAAGTTCACACACAATTCTCATAAAAATGTACGAATCCTAATAACTTTGCCCTTCAGGGGCCATGAATCACAATTAACCAAAAAATATACAATTACTACATAATATAAGGGGAATTTCATGATTCAATAAGTAATTCAACATAAACATAGTCAATTGACATACTTCTAATATGAACCAACCCACAACATCAATTCATGATTTAGAAACATGGGGGAATCATGGGTCCATGGGGAATTTTCATCATAAATCAACAATAATCCATTAATCCAATCATAATTCATCATAATCAACCATAATTAAACAATTGAAAACGTTTTGGAAGAAGACCCATGACATAGATTGGAAACCCTAGGTTTTTGGGGATTTGGAATCTTCAAAACTAAGTTTGAAAGGGGCTCTATGGGTGGAAATTACCCATAGATGAAAAACGTCCATACCTTAGGTTTATTTCCACAAGAAATTGGAGAAGAAAGTCCGCTTCTTGAACCCTAAGCTTCACGTTGTTCTTGCTCTTCAATGGAGTCTTAAAGAGAGAAACATTGGAGAGGGGAGGTAGTCTCTAAATTTTGAGTTTGGGGAATAATGAGTTGTAAGGGTAGTTAATAGTCTTAAAAGCCTTAAATAAGTATAATAAAACCATAAAACCGTCCCCTAACACTAACTAATTAATTAGGAATTTACTAACTTACTCCTCAATTTGGTCGAACCTAGGCAAGTTTCAGGAATGTCCTACGCCCACCAACCTATGGACCGTAGGTGGGCTCATGCCCCATCCTGCAGGTCCATGGTTTGGTTCAGAGGCTGGTCACCTGGAGGCCTTGACCTATTCCCCACACCTAAGGGGCGTGGATGGACCTACGCCCAGTAGGTCGCATCCGTAGGTCAAGCTGTTTTTGACAGCTTTTTGGCAGCCTCTTGGTCCTCCTCAAGGACCCTTGGGGGGTCCTTGGGGGGGTCATGCCTTTACGTTTAGGTCCTAAAACATTTGTACTAAGTAGGGGATGTTATTTGATGACTCTTATCTTTAAGTTTAACCCAATTTAGGCTGCTAGACTACATGTTAGCCTCTAGCTTAGTTCATTAGATTTCCGGGGTGTTACATTATCTCCCCCTTGGGAACATTGGTCCTCATATGATGATATAGACACCAAACTAAGTTAGAAACTCTAGACTAGCAGCACATCATGCATGAATCATCAAAAATGTGCAAAACTTACAAATGCACTATTTACTTCATGTACTATTCAAAAGGAGGAAACTTCAACTCCATTTCAAAACATGGTCAATGCAACACAAGAAAGTAGGAACTACATCTACCAACCCAATATGCATGAAATGCAACATTTCTCATGTTTATAGGAGAAATTACCTTCTCCAACTAAAAGCAAGCTCAACATAACATCATGGAGCCAATATGCTATTTCATCACAAGCATAACCAAGCATGTTCAACAAATCACCTCATGAATTCAAATTTGCCATCATCATACTAAAATGCACAATCCACATGAGGGACATATAAATCATAAAACTCAGTTTACATTAAACATGAATTTCATCAAGAACATGCATGACCTAAGGAAATCATGGAAAACTCATACAACACATATGACTCCCAAATCACTACAACATAAGAGAAACTACTTACCTCAAGCTTGAATACGAGTAGAAGGAAAAATATTACGATAGCGGGACTTCATATCAGCCTCAGCATCCCATGTAGCACCCTCAACTAAGTGATTCCTCCTTAACAACTTTACGGAAGCTACTTCCTTTTTTCTCAACCTCTTAACTTGCAGGTCTAAAATCTCTACCGGAACCTCTTCATAAAAAATACTCTCATCAACTCCCAAACCCTTTATAGGAATTATGGATACCGGATCACCAATACACTTCTGAAGCATGGAAACATGAAATATCGGGTGAACTAGAGCCAATTCATTTGGCAAGTCTAGTTCATAGGCAACTTTCCCAACACGTTTCAAGATTTGGTATGAGCCCACATACCGGGGACTAAGCTTCCCCTTGTTACCAAACCTAATCACATCTTTCATAGGTGAGATTTTCAAGTAGACCCAATCACAAATTTCAAATTCTAGATCTCTCCTTCTAACATCGGCATATGACTTTTGCTGACTATGGGCCGTCTTCAACCTCTCTCTAATGAGTCAAAATTTTTCAATGGCCTCATAAACTAGTTTAGGACCAATTAGAGCATATTCACCCACTTCAAACCAACCAATTGGAGATCTACACCTCCTCCTATACAATGCTTCAAAAGGATCCATGGCAATACTTGAGTGGTAACTATTATTTTAGGGAAAGTCTATCAATGGTAGATGGTCATCCTAATTACCCTTGAAATCAATAACACAAGCCCTCAACATGTCCTCTAAGGTTTGAATGGTGCGTTCCGCTTGACCATCTGTTTGAGGGTGGAAAGCGGTACAAAGCATAACATTGGTACCAAACCCTTTTTGGAATGCCTTCCAAAAGTGTGAAGTAAATTGAGTACCCCAATCCGAAATAATAGACAAAGGAAACCCATGTAACTTCACTATTTCCTTGATGTATGATATGGCATAGTCTTCCGCTGAATAAGAAACCTTGACGGGAATAAAGTGGGCTGATTTTGTCATCTTATCCATAATGACCCAAATAGAATCATGTTACCTTCGAGTACAAGGCAAACCCACATCAAAGTCCATATTCATATCCTCCCACTTCCAAGTGGGAATATCTATATATTGGGACAAACCTCCTTGCTCTAGGTGTTCGTCCTTAACTTGTTGGCAATTCAGACATTTGGCCACAAAACCCGCTATATCCTTCTTCATGCAATTCCATGAATAGACTTCCCATAGATCACGGTACATCTTGGTGGTTTCGATGAATAGAATACTGTGAACCATGAGCCTTTTCTAAAATTTGCTCTCTTAAGCCATCAACATCTGGAACATATAATCTACCTTGGTACCTACCATCTCCCATTTGGGAGAAACCTTCAACGAACTTGTTGACTACCGATTCTTTCAACTCCATTAATATGGGATCAAGGCCTTGTTTAGACTTCACATCAACCATAAAGGATGATTCGGAACTATGATGGACCATGACACCACCCTTGGTGGAATCTCCTAACCCGGCCAACCTATGCACATCATGAACCAATTCAGTCTTCTCGTCTTCTACATGACGTACACTACCCATGGACATTCAACTTAGGGCATCCGCAACTACATTGGCTTTGTCGGGGTGGTAAAGGACACTCATGTCATAATCCTTTAAATGTTCTAACCACCTTCTTTGTCGAAGATTCAAGTCTTTTTGATTAAACACATATTGAAGACTCTTGTGATCGGTGAAAACATCTACGTGGACCTCATATAGGTAGTGCCTCCATATTTTCAAGGTAAACACCACCGCAGCTAATTCGAGATCATGAGTCGGATAATTCTTTTCATGGATCTTGAGTTGCCTTGAAGCATAGGCAATCACTTTACCATGTTGCATAAGGACACATCCCAAACCCACTCGAGAAGCATCATAATATACCACAAACCCATCGGTACCCTCCAGTAAGGTCAACACCAGAGCGAAAGTAAGTCTATCTTTCAACTCTTGGAAGGTTTTCTCACAAGCCTCCGACCACACAAATTTAGCTTTCTTTTGATTCAAGGCCATCAATGGAGAAGCAATGGAGGAAAAACCCTCCACAAACCTCCTATAATAACCGGCAGAACCCAAAAAGATTAATACCCTTGCTAGAAACAACATGGCCAAGAAAAGCTACTGACCTCAACCAAAACTCACATTTACTAAACTTTGCATACAATTGGTGGTCTTTAAGGACCTGCAATACAATCCTTAAATGGTCCATGTGTTCACTCTCACTCCTTGAATAAAATAATATATCATCAATAAACACTATCACAAACATATCAAGAAATTTCCTAAACACCTTATCCATTAGGTCCATGAATGCCACCGGGGCATTAGTTAGGCCAAACGACATCACAAGGAATTCATAGTGCCTACACCTAGTTCGGAAAGTCGTCTTGTGTATGTCAACCCCTCTTACGCTTAGTTGATGGTAACCGAGAACAAAGGTCAATTTTTGAAACGTACCTAGCCCCTTTGAGATGATCAAACAAATCGTTAATTCCAGGAAGGGGATACTTATTCTTTATAGTCACCTTGTTCAATTGGTGGTAGTCTATACATATTCTAAGGGACTCATCTTTCTTTCTCACAAACAACACCGGAGCACCCCATGGAGAGATACTTGGTTGAATAAAAACCCTTGTCTAATAAATCCTTCAATTGCTCCTTTAACTCTTTCAACTCGGCTGGAGCCATTCTATAAGGAGGAATGGATATAGGTTGCGTATCTGGCAAAAGATCAATGGCAAAATCTATTTCCCATTTGGGAGGAATGTTGGGCAAGTCATCGGGAACGACTTCGAAAACTCACTCACCACAGAGACTGACTCTAAAGAAGGGGTTTCGGACTCAACATCCATAACCCAAACAATATGGTAAATACACCCTTTGTAGATCATTTTCCGAGCTTTGAGACAAGAAACAAATTGACCTCTAGGGATAGAATTTCCCCCCTTCCACTCTAAAATAGACTCATTTGGAAATGGAACTACTACCCGAGTCCTACAATCAATAGAGGCATAACATCCATGCAACCAATCCATACCCAAAATGACATCAAAGTCTAACATGTCTAACTCTATCAAATCAACCAATGTGACTTGGTAAGACAAAGAAATAGGACAACTCCTATAGACTCTTTGCCACTACTGAGTCACTAGCCGGGGTAGACACCGAAAAACGCTCTAATAGCACCTTAAGGAGTATTTCAAATTTCATAGCCACAAAAGGTGTAACAAATAACAAAGTTTCACCGGGGTCTAACAAGGCATAAATATCAATAGAAAAGACTTGTAACATACCGGTCACAACATACGGTGAGCTCTCTTGGTCACCTCGAGATTGAAGAGCATAGAAGCGGTTCTTCTAGGAGCATAGGGAATTGAGCCACTAGGAGGGAATTGCTTTTCCTCTCTCCCTTTAGCATGGGACAATCTCTCATTATATGGCCGCTCTTCCCAAAATTGAAGCAACCATCCATGCCAACTAGGAACTTACCATCATGCTTTTTACCGCACTTTTCACAATTTGGCCTAGCAACATTAGAACCTCCAGTATTTCCTCCTTGAGGTTTAGGGTTAGACACCCTATCCTTGTTGAATCTTGGAGTAATAGAGGATCCTTGGTTGGAAAACCTTTTCTTGAACCTTGGTTTACCTTGACCCTCAAATTTACCCTTGGAAGAATTTCCATCATCGGTCCTTGCCCTCTTCACTTCTTTATTCACTTGCTTGAGATTTTGTTCCTCAATTTGTTCGGCATGAACCATAAGGCGTGAAATATTCATACATGGGATGAGCATTGCCGAACGACATTCACTGACTACCAAGTCGGATACCCCCATAAAATAATTGTTCATCTTGGCCCTAGAGTCCGCCACTAAGGTTAGAGCATACTTAGACAATTGGGTGAACTTAAGGCCATACTCTTTCACACTCATATCTCCTTGGCGAAGGTTGATGAATTCTTGCATCTTTAGTTCCCTCAACTCTAGGGGAAAGAACCTACCAAGGAAGACCAACTTGAACAATTCCCAATCTACCGGGCCCGCTCTTACGGGTCTCTCACCCTTCCATTGCTCATACCAAACTTGAGCCACATCCTTCAATTGGTAGGCGGGTAGTTTCGCCTTCTCTTTTGGAGACACTCACATAGCATCAAGCACCTTAAACTCTTCATCAATAAACCCTTGTGGGTCTTCCTCCACTTTGGAGCCATAGAACATAGGGGTATTCATTCTTGTGAAATCCCTTATCCTTGAAGCGGTTGTACTTGCATTGGGGTTCACATGAGTTCTAGCATCCCTATTGACTTAGGCCATTATGGCTTGGGTCAATACTTGGAGAGCCGAAATTAGTTCCACATTTTTCATAGCCCCCTCATCATTAGGAGCTTCAGGAACTTGAGGACCTTGGGGACCTTAGGGAGGAGCTCCCTCATTCACAATCTCCTCTTCCATCCTTCTTGTAGTCCCCCTTCTTGTATTCATATAATATATACACAAGAGAAGGGTTAGGAAAAGGACTTCATAGAGTTAAAACTCTAAGCACAACTAAAGAGTAATGAAAGAAGTGAAAATTCCTAAGCATCTAATAGCCTCTCATTCATAAGTGTGGCGCGCTTCACACTCATGAACAAGACTCTACTAAACGTGGTTCATGAGACATCATCCTAGAATCATTCTAAACCTTGTGCTCTGATTACCAAGTTTGTCACGACCCGAGGGTACCCCCTTGACGTAACACGACGTACTTAACCCCGAAGGGGTCTCATACAAGCCCTTAGCATAATCATACACATAAGTAGTAGAAATGATACGGAATTTAAAACTTTTTACAATAGAAGTATTTATTTTTTATAAGAGAAATATAAGACTCTAGACCTTGTCTCAATCGCCAGCTAATACAATCGAATACAATCTTAGGGTCATAGCCATTTACAATATAGTCTTGAAAATAGAAAGTACAAAAGGAACTAGAAATGAATAATGTCTTGTCCTCGAACCATGAGGACTCACCAAGGCTGGAGAATACTCAACCCAAGCTTTACTTGAAAAGATAAGTATACCTTAATGACCGGAACATGTACTTATAAGAAAATGTAGAAAATATGGGTTAGCACAATTATTGTACTAAGTATGGAAGCCATGCATAGAAATCCTTAAAACATGCTCCAAAGGGACATTTAGTTAAAATCATGCATTTATCAGGTTTAAAAGCCATCACGCACGTTTATGAAGGAACATAAGTCAAACCAAGACATAAGCAACCCAAAGCCATACTAGTGCAATGCAAAGGTAAGATCCCATAACCCTACCAAATGCTAAGTATCACATTTAGGTCACCAACAACATAGATATCTTACTTTTGCCTTATCCATAACCAATATACCTAAGTAAGAAATTATTCATGTTCATAACTTGTAACAAGTAAAGTTACTCTTAACAACCATTCATATCATACATGCATAATTCATAAGTCTTCATAGCATAAGAGAACCTCACTACAACCCCTCTTAAAGACTACTTGTGCAATGCATAAGTGAAGCTCCATACCCAAACTCATACTAAGTAGTACCTCTCAAGAAGTCGTAGCTAAAGTCCATGTTCTTGTCATAATTCATATTCTTATCATATAGGGAAATATAGCCTTAACCAGCAGAGACCATGTGAACTACATGGAATCCAGTGCCTTACCCCCACACCGAAAAGAGGTGTCCGACTTGCCTGAGGTAGAACTAACATAATAGCTTTTAGGTGGATACACTAGCTAAAGATCTATATGGGCATGAGTTATGGGATAAGGAGATTGCTACTAAAAAACCTGGACTTTCTAACATAAAAAGTTTCCATTTAATGACATAACTTACTTTGGGAATCCGGACTTTCAAATGTAAAAGCTTCCGTCTCATATTCATATCCGCTTGGTGCTAAGCATAATTCTCTTTAAAAATTCATGTTAAGTCTTTATTTAATTTCATATTCATGGAAGAATGCACTTGGCACTCAAACCAACGTAGTATCATAATAGCACATAGATTCATTAGGTGAGAATGTCCTTTCAACCTTAGAATCATCAATATGTGAGTAAACCTTTAACATCATATTCGTAGTGTGTCCATGAAAATAGCCTTTCATTCAACACAACAAGATCACCATAGTCATAATAGTTCGTGCATACTAAAGTGTAAGGGTATGGGGGGAATGATCTTAGAACAATACCACAATTACACAATCGTCATAGGATATTCACCTTCTAGGTGAATCACAAGTTCACACACAATTCTCATAAAGATGTATGAATCCTTATAACTTTGCCCTTAAAGGGCCATAAATCACAATAAACGCAAACATATACAATTACTACATAATATAAGGGGAATTTCATGATTCAATAACTAATTCAACATAAAAATAGTCAATTTACATACTTCTAATATGAACCAACCCACAACATCAATTCATGATTTAGAAACATTGAGGAATCTTGGGTCCATGGGGGATTTTCATCATAAATCAACAATACTCCATTGATCCAATCATAATTCATCATAATAAACCATAATTAAACAATTGAAAATGATTTGGAAGAAGACCCATGTCATAGATTGGAAACCCTAGGTTTTTGGGGAATTGGAATCTTAAAAACCAAGTTTGTAAGGGGCTCTATGGGTGGAAACTACCCATATATGAAAAAATATCCATACCTTAGGTTGATTTCCACAATAAATTGTCGAAGAAAGGCTGCTTCTTGAACACTAAGCTTGACCCTGTTCTTGCTCTTCAATGGAGTCTTATAGAGAGAAACATTGGAGAGTGGAGGTAGTTTCTAATTTTTGAGTTTGGGGAATAATGAGTTGTAAGGGTAGTTAATAGTCTTAAAAGCCTTAAATAAGTATAATAAAACCATAAAGACCTTCCCCTAACACTAACTAATTAATTAGGAATTTACTAACTTACCCCTCAATTTGGCCGAACCTAGGCAAGCTTCAGGGGTGACCTATGCCCACCAACCTACGGATTGTAAGTGAGATCACGCCCCATCATACAAGTCCGTGGTTTGGTTCAGTGGCTGGTCACCTAGAAGCCTTGACCTATGCCCCACACCTATGGGCCTTGGATGGACCTACGCCCAGTAGGTCGCATCCGTAGGTCAAGTTGTTTTTGACAGCTTTTTGGCGGCCTCTTGGTCCTCCTCAAGGACCTTTTGGGGGTCCTTGGGGGGGGGGGGGGTCATGCCTTGACGTTTTAGTCC